>VIEB01000731.1:0-97500 GCA_006547085.1 Malus baccata | reverse complement strand
TGTTGAGCAAGCAGTACCACAAAACCCTTGGCAATGTGGCGTATATCAACAACCAGAAGAAGAAAGACCTAGTGAAGTGGAAGTATCGACTCCACAATCACAACCAAGGAGGTCAACAAGAATTCGGAAGCCAAATCCTAAATACGCTAACGTAGCCATAGAAGAAGAAGCAGTTGAACCTGAGTGGCTCAAAGTTAGGAGAAGAGGTCAATACAGCGGAGCTAAATCAAGCTTGGAATCCAGTGGCAAGGCTAAGAGATGTGAAACCCATATCATGCAAATGGGTGTTCAAGATAAAGTGTTGTCAACTCAGCATGGAGGAAAGAATGAGCTGACATTGAGGGGGAGTGTTGAAAATCAATGTCAAGCCCAAAACAATAAGTAATCCACAACCCAATTTAAAGTCCAAGTCCATATCTAGTTTGATGATGTAAGTGCTTACAATTGCAAAGTTAGGTTGTGTGTGAAAACAAAGCAAAGGTAGGCAAGTTAGGTTGTGTGTGAAAACAAATAGGTGCAATTAATGTGTTTTGTGTGGTAGTAAATAATCTTAGTTTAATTAAGTAGTTTCCATTTGGTTTGCTATAAATACCCAAGTCCCTAAGCCTTGTAATTCATCCAAGGAAAAACAAAGCCTAGAGCTAAATAAGAAAAGCTTTGCTAATTAGTTTGTTTTGTGAGCTTTCTTTAAGAGTGTGCTCTATTTTTTTTCTTCTTGGGATCATTAGAGTTATCTTGGATACTCTTCTTATTCAACAGGGCAAACTGGAAAAAGGATAATTTATGATAACCACACATGTATCTTTCTGTTCAGTAAACTTTCGTACAAAATATTGTTGCCTCTAGTTTCACTTTTTCCGGTAAACTTTGCCCATCTCAGGTGACTGATGTATTGGGACAGTATCCAGATCTTCTGGAGGAGTTCAATGATTTATTGGAGCGTCGTGAAAATGCAGGTAACTGTAAAAAGAAAACGCCATCACTTTTATGCTGCTTTCTTGTGGTTCTTTACCTTTTAGATTGTATCTGATTTGATTTAATATGATGATATATGTTTTTGTTCTATATATATGTAATTTTCAAACCCTAGCCTTGTTTTTCTTCCGTTCATTAATTTTTTCGCAAAATTGCAAGTGTTCTTCTGACAATTTCAGTATGCTAATGTTACTAACCGAGTGTTGCTTACAGTCTCTCATGTTTTCGTCGGGCATATACCGCCAGGGATTCATTTTCTGTGAAGAAGTGCAAATGAGGTTGTGCGGTTAAGTTTAATGCGAGGAGTTTTTGAAGTGCTTTCAGATTTGTCACAATTCACAAGGGAATAATTACGAGGAATGATCTACAAACTTTGGTGAGTCTTATACATTGTCTGCTTACTTTTTGAGCACAGATTTCATCTTTCTATTTATTAAACTTTGTTTAAAAATATTATGTAAGATAAAAAAACTGATTAAGAGGGCGAGCCCTGGCGTAATGGAAAAGTTGGTCCTTTGTGACCGAAAGGTGGTTCTAGTCGTAAAAACAGCCTATTTTCAAAGTAAGGATAAGACTGCATACGATAGACGTTCCCACTTAACCCTCACAAAGAGTGGAGCCGTACTGATTTAGGGTCGCCCTTTATAAAAGGATTGATTACATGGTGGTGTTGTCTCTAGTTTAACATCTTTTTTATGGTAAACTCTGCCCCCAAGTCAGGCGACTGATTTATTCGGAAAGTATCCAGATCTTCTGGAGAAGTTCAATGATTTCTTGAACCGTTGTGAGAAATAAGAATGTAGGTACGTGTCAAAAATGTCATCACATTAAGTTGCTTGCTTGTGGTTCTTTCTCCTTTATAGATTGTATCCGATTGGATTTATTCTTGCAGATGGGTTCCTGCTCGCGTTTTGAGAAGATACGAGACTCCACCAGAAAAGGCAGTTGAGTTTAAGGAAGCTACCAGTTTGTTAAACAAGATATAGGGTCATAATAGTGGGTAATATTTATCATGCATGCTGTTCATCTGTATATACCATGTGTTCAATGACAGATCAAGATTCGAACATTGGGGAGTTGCAGTGTTGAAGGTTTAATTTTTTTAGATATATACAGAATGTGATAAAAAAATTCAGTTTATTTATCGAAGCATTTTGTCGAACATGTGGTGGGCTCGAGGCATTCAGTTTATTTAGTGAGGTTGCGGAAGCAATCTGATTAGTGAAATCGAGAGAATCTATTGCGTGTTGTCGATGTAACTTGTCGAGATATGCTAGCAGACATTACATCAAATCCTTGGACGATCATCAGAAGATCTTCACATGTATATGTCTAGCCTTCGAGTGGTTCTAGGACCACCTTAGTCCCAATGTACATCCGCCCATGCACGTGTCGATATTGCACCATCACATCATAGTTTTTCTTTGAACATATGTTTTAACTTTTGTTAGAATATGTTTCAAATTCACAGTTGGACAACATAACTAAGCATCTGACGAAATTTCATTACTTGTGAAAATGTGCAACTATCGCAACCATGGAAGAAAAAATCGATAATATCGGCGAAATATCGCCGATATTATCGGTTTTTTGCTTTACCGATATTTTAATAGGTATCCAAGGAATTTTCGTTAAAATATCGCGATATTATCGATAATATCGCGATATTTTAGATAATATCGCGATATTTTTTGTTTCTCGACAGTCAGTCACAACCTCGCCGGAGAATCGGAATAACCCCGAGCAAGAACAAAACCTGCAACCAAACGGAACAAAATCATCACTATCTTTCAACAAAAATCACCATTTTATACCAAAATCAGTGACAAAATTACACTAATCCGAGAAGCAAGGGCTTGAATTCGAGCAAGATCTGGAAGAAAACAGTAGAAGCTGAGAAATCGAGTACCTCACCGGCATAGTGCTAAAGATCATCATCTTTGGAAGGCGACGGATGAGGAGGATCGCGCCGATGGGGACGACGGAGGAGAGGTAGAGGTCGCGGCCCGCGGGACATGGTGACGGGCTCGACGAGGAGGAAGGCGAGGGAGGAGCAGAGGGAAAGGAAGTAGAGGCGCCGATGGGGATGACCGATTTGAGGTAGAGCCACGGTGCGAAAAGGGGTATGTATGGTGCGAAACTGAGAAACAATGGAGAGATTGAAAGGATGGTCTGCTACGGAGAGATAGAGAGCCTTTTGAGGCTCTGGGCTCGAGGCAAGGGCAAAAAATGTAGCAGCTGTTAGGGTTTTTCAATTCAAACAGGAAGCTTCTGCATCAACATATATTGTAGTTGTCGCTGCACCTTGACACAAGTTTGGACTTGGACGTGTTGGGCCGTGTTTCTCTTCAATACCACCAGGTCTTCAGTTCGAATCCAGGTGTTCTTTTTCTTCTTTCCTTTTTGTTTTATTATTTGTTTATTTTAATTTCTTTGTTTTCTTTTCTATTTTCCTTTTCTTCTAGTTTATTTATTTTAGGCTTTTGTTTTATCTTTTACAGTTTTTATTTTTGTTCTTCTTCTTTTCTTTTTGTTTTATTATTTGTTTATTTTAATTTCTTTGTTTTCTTTTCTATTTTCCTTTTCTTCTAGTTTATTTATTTTAGGCTTTTGTTTTATCTTTTACAGTTTTTATTTTTGTTCTTCAATCTTTGTTTATTTTTACACACCTTGAGGACAAGGTGTGCAATAAGTTTGGGGGTGGGAAAGTAAAATTTTAGGATTTTAATTTTTTAGGCTTTTGTGTAAAATATTGTACTAATTCATTAAATATAAATGATTATGGTGTGTTTAGACTTCTTTAATTAATTACTACATATTTTCTACACTCACAATGTTTGTCAGCTCGCTATATAATCAACTTGATAATGTTAAATCCATCATGCAATGCATTTCCTTCCAATTTTTTGTGATAAACTAATAGATAATTGACTAAATATACATCCTGCAAAGTTTCAATAAAAATTTCCAAGTTTTTCTTACAATTTCCGTGGTTTCCATGTAATTTTTATCGATATCGATATTATCCCGATATTTCCATCGATATTTCCGTGTTTTCGGACTACCGATATTTCCGATATTACCGATATTTTCTTCCTTGATCGCAACGACTATAACAAAATATCAGCGTTTTCCTTAGACAAATCCAAAATAACAATTGATAGCCATGTTTACAAATTATTCCTAGACTAATTGCATATATAGCCATGTTATTTATTTGATAGAATTTTATTGGGATCGATACTCACGTGAAAATGTGTTCTATTTATTTGATAGTCATGTTTAAATATCATTCCTGGACATGATCTGGACATGTATCGAACACAAGAAAAAGACATAACGGAGTTTGACAGAGAGGTAATTAAACATAAGTAATTTTCACTACTTGAGTTTGATGATATTAATCAAATTTTGTTACAAAATCTGTTACTGTTTTCTTTTTAAATAGGGTAGTGCTATCTGCATATTTCTTTTACTTCCCATACGCTCTTCTTAATCTTTGGCTGTTGAATTGAATAAATTAAAAAAGTTCAAATGACATAAATTAAAAAGAATGTATGTGGAAGTAAAAAACGGTGTAAAGCATCATCCCTCAAATATATTCATGTTGAAGTATATATTCCACGCATTAGCGTAAACCTCGTGAAGTTAAACCGACTTTATATCAAGGGCAATTTGTTTGAGGCACAGAAAAATTTCAATGTTAGGATTATGTCAACTAACATTTTGTGTTTTTATAAAAACAAAAAAACACGAGCGTGTTAAGGTGTGCGTAAAACACTTCTGTTATCTTGTAGGAAATTATTTTTCAAATAAAATTGAATGCTTGGGAGAAAGTTGGCAAGAAGAGAACAAATAAGCTTATCCACTTTCATTTTCCCGTTCCTAGTTATGGATGGGCCTTTATCTTAGTTTTTTTTCTTTGTATTAAATAAAATAATTGTTTTTTCTTATTGATAAGCAACTTAGGGTGCGTTTGTTGCACCGGATAATTTCGGACTGGACTAGCTTCAGGGACTAACCTGGACTGGCTTAGACTAGACTAAGCTGGACTGATTTAGTAAAACGTTTGATGCGGTATCAGACTAAGAAGCAGGATAGTGAAAATAGTACTGTTCACAGTTAGGTGTTTGCAAATTATTGTTCAATTTTAAGTTCTTTCAACCACGAACTAATACTATACGATTAACAAGAATTAAACCAATATTATACAAAAAAAAGGAACTCCATTGAAGCAAAAACTTTCAACGACTCAAATGGATAGGCAAATAGAACCAAATTTGCAGTTTAGAAGATGAACGAGCCTTGTAAAAGATTTATTGAACATTGGTTATAGACTCCAAATCCTCATCAGCATTATACATTACAGCCAATATGAGCAATTGATATCGATTGCACAAAAAAGTCAGAGATCCTTGAAAATGGACAGGTGCATGCATAACAGCTTCCAGTGCATCAGTCTTGGTGGCATAGGCCTCGTCTACAAGGATCACAGGCCTCCTAGAAGACAATGCTCAAGCTTACCACCTAAGAGTTTGTAGTGCATCAGTCTTGGCAACATAGGTCTCGTCTGCAAGGCATAGGTCTCGTTCAGCTGTTTGACCTTCTTAGACCTAGTTTGGGAGTGAGGTGCTTAAAAAAAAGCACCCATGAAAAAAAGCTGTGAGGGTTTTAGATGTTTGGTAAACTGAAAAAAAAGGGCTTATTTTGGAAGCTGTTGTGAGAATAAGCTGAAATCAAAGGAAAAATCTGAAGCTGTTATTTGCAGCTTTGGAAAACTGGCTTTTTTTCAAAGCACATGGAGCTACAGTGCTTCTTTAATGAAAAGACCTACTATTAGACTGTTTTTTTTTTTCAAAAGCACTTTTACAAAAAAGTTTACCAAACACTCTGCTGATTTATTTCACAGCCGCTTATTCTCACAGCAGTTTTTTTTCAAAGCAAAGCAATACCAAACTAGCCCTTAATGACATCACGGTGCCACTCCTCTCATGTTGTGATACATATTGAGCCTTGCCACATTCATCAAATAAGGCTCTTCCAAAGTGTTTTGTGATCTCAGAAGTGACCCAAATGCATTGACACCCTTTTCGCCCATGGCTTTGTCTAAAAGCTTAAGATACCTCAAGACACATCTGTCCAGGACCGAAGAAAATACGTTCATGACTTGAAGAGCTTATTCTTTTGACCTTCCTGCAGTATCAAAAACACTTTCACGGATAACAGTAGCTTTCTCATATTGCATCACTTGTAGTAGACAAGAAAAATGCACTGCATGATTGATGAACTGCAGCTGTGGGATAAAAAATTGAGGGTACATGTCACAACAGTTTTGCTAGTGCTTGGAACAGAGTAGCACCCCTAGAATTTTAGCTAATCTGCCTCCCGAATCCCATCCATTCCATAATTCACCCCTAGTTATGCAAAACTGAGAGCATACAACCATGTTATGAAAAAAAAGGGTCATTCGATCGAAGAGGTCTCCTGCAGCGTCCTCACTTTGTCTCTTAGCTATTTCATTAAACAGTGTAGATGCACACAAATTCTTCTTCACAAACTTACCCACAAGATACCAATTAACCCATCCCAAAATATGATAACATCAAAGTTCTAGCTAAACGAAAGCAGGGAATGAAGAAAAAAATCACTTCAACTTACAAAAACTTATCAATCAATTCATAAAAGGAAAAATAGCAGATAAATTGAAACAAATGGGTAACATCAAATTTCTAGCGACTTACTTAGCGGGCAATCATCCCCAGAGAGTTTACAATCGGGACAATAACCATCAAATGCCATCCTACAAATCCCACATATTTCGTCTTGTGCATCCCATGCCTATGAAGCAACAACATGCCACCTGAAAGAGTTTAAACTAGGTTTGTAGAGACTGATTTCATATATTCAATTTGATTGAATTTGTTAATTTACACTACCACAGCAGCTTGATCTTTATACAAGATTTACATACACACATACAATAATAAAAGCTACGCATGCAATAAACAACTACAAAGAAAGTGTTTGTCTAGCTGTGTTATTCTTCTGTCCATCTTCATAAGCACATGGCTTAGCCTGTGTTATTCTTCTGTCCATCTTCATAAGCACATGGCTTAGCAAGCATGGGGTGAGATGGTAGAGGAGGTGTCAGGGGCACAGTGCTCGTGATCCCAATATTCGCAGGGGAATGGTTAGGGGTAAGGGAAAGAGTGGAGTCTGGAGGAATAGTGGGTGGTATGAGAGGGATAGTTGGGTTTGCAAACGGTGGAGTGGGAGTAGATAAAGGTAGAGATGGGTTAGGATTAGGTGGCAAGGGTATAGGATGGACACGGTGGGAAGTATGAGTGAGTGGGCTTGGTGGCAGGATGGGATCAATGTTGATCATGGCAGGAGATGAAGTGTGCAGAACCGGAGGAACAACCATATCCTTATAGGGAAAGCATTTTTCATCAAAAATAACATGGCGGGACATAAAAATTTTACCCGTGGATGGATCAAAACAACGATAGCCCAGCTGATTTAAAGAATATCCAAGAAAAATACACTTTTTAGACCGGAATTGAAGTTTGGTTTGAGTATATGGGCGAAGATATGGGAAGCATGCACATCCAAAAACCTTTAAAAATTCATAGGTAGGCGGAGTAGAGAATAAAGTTTGAAAGGGAGATGCATTATGTAAAACTTTGGTGGGCAAGCGATTAATCAAATAATTGGCAGTGTGAAAAGCTTCTACCCAAAACGTGACAGGTATGGATGCATGAGAAAGAAGGGTAAGGCCAGTTTCAACTATATGTCGATGTTTACGTTCGGCAAGGCCATTTTGTTGAGGGTGATGAGGATGAGTCAGCTTGGGAAGCAAGGAACCCGAGTGCCTCTAGATGATTGGAGAAGCACTGAAACCACGCCCTGGGGGCTTGTTTGAGTCCGTAAAGCGAACGTTGCAATTTGCAGATATGAGTTGGAAACTGAGGATCAACAAAGCCCTGGGGTTGTCGCATATAGACATCTTCAGAGAGAGAACCATGTAAGAAGGCGTTCTGAACGTCCAACTGTCGGATAGTCCAATTGTAATGCAGTGCAACAGAAAGAATTAATCGGATGGTGGCGTGAGTAACCACAGGACTAAACGTTTCGGCATAGTCAAGGCCTGCCTGCTGATGAAAGCCATTAGCAACAAGCCGGGCTTTAAAGCGTTCGATGGAGCCATCGGATTTGCGTTTGATTCGGTAAACCCATTTGTTGGGAAGTACATTAAGATGTGGTTGATGCGGCACAAGAGTCCAGGTGCCTGTGCGTTGGAGAGCGGTGAACTCCTCATCCATGGCTTGACGCCACCGTGGACATTTGTTAGCCTGTGTAAAACTGGAAGGTTCAACCAAAGGATTAGCAACAGCAATTAAAGCATAGCGGGGATTAGGTTTACGAATGCCATCTTTGGCTCGGGTAAGCATGGGGTGAGATGGTAGAGGAGGTGTCAGGGGCACAGTGCTCGTGATCCCAATATTCGCAGGGGAATGGTTAGGGGTAAGGGAAAGAGTGGAGTCTGGAGGAATAGTGGGTGGTATGAGAGGGATAGTTGGGTTTGCAAACGGTGGAGTGGGAGTAGATAAAGGTAGAGATGGGTTAGGATTAGGTGGCAAGGGTATAGGATGGACACGGTGGGAAGTATGAGTGAGTGGGCTTGGTGGCAGGATGGGATCAATGTTGATCATGGCAGGAGATGAAGTGTGCAGAACCGGAGGAACAACCATATCCTTATAGGGAAAGCATTTTTCATCAAAAATAACATGGCGGGACATAAAAATTTTACCCGTGGATGGATCAAAACAACGATAGCCCAGCTGATTTAAAGAATATCCAAGAAAAATACACTTTTTAGACCGGAATTGAAGTTTGGTTTGAGTATACGGGCGAAGATATGGGAAGCGTGCACATCCAAAAACCTTTAAAAATTCATAGGTAGGCGGAGTAGAGAATAAAGTTTGAAAGGGAGATGCATTATGTAAAACTTTGGTGGGCAAGCGATTAATCAAATAATTGGCAGTGTGAAAAGCTTCTACCCAAAACGTGACAGGTATGGATGCATGAGAAAGAAGGGTAAGGCCAGTTTCAACTCTATGTCGATGTTTACGTTCGGCAAGGCCATTTTGTTGAGGGTGATGAGGACATGTAAAACGATGATGAATGCCATGAGAGGATAAATAGGTTTTAAAAACATGATTCATATATTCACCACCACCATCGGTTTGCAAAGATTTGATGTTTCTACTAAACATATTTTCAACGAGTTTCTTGAAAGTGACAAAAGTATTAAAGACTTCGGATTTTAGTTTTAAAGGATATATCCAAGAGTAGCGCGAATAATCATCAACAAAAATCACATAATATTTAAATCCATCAGTCGAGTAAGACGGGGAAGTCCATACATCCGAATGAATTAAATCTAAAGGAAATTTGGAAATTGAACTTGAAAGCGGGAAGGGAAGCTTGTGACTTTTGCCTAGAGGACAAGAGTGACATAGAGCAGAAGTCACATGACCATGAATTGGCAATTTATTTCTAGCAACTAAAAACTTTAAAATAGAAGAAGAAGGATGCCCTAATCTAGAGTGCCACACTGCATCAGAAATGCGACCACCATAAAATGCAAAAACGCCATGTTTATTGTTTGATGAAAGACTGGAAAAAGGATAGAAGCCGTTCTTACTCCGGCCTTGCAAAAGGATCTTCCCTGTTGTTAGGTCCTGAACACGATAAGAATGGGGATATAAGGTCAGGGAGCAGTGGTTATCCAGAGTAAAACGATTGATAGAAATAATATTGGTAGAAGCATTGGGACAATATAAGGTTTTGGAAAGATGAAAGGTATGGGAGGGAGTGCGAATATGTGAGTGACCAACTTGAGAGATATGCAAACCTGTGCCGCCAACTACACCATTCACATGGTGATTTCCATTGTACTCTCGGGGATCAGCCACCTGTGTCAGATCATTCGTAATATGAGCATTAGCTCCAGAATCAAAGAGCCAATTTTGAGCTTGAGGAGGAGCCACGGGGAGATGGTCAGGAGCATGAGCAGCGGCAACAAAGGCCTGAAGCTTGGGGGCAGGAACACGACCTTCGTATGCCATGTTCATACGATTGTAGCAATTGATAGCAGAGTGACCAGGTTTGTGGCAGATTTGACAATGAACACGACCATTGGAATTAAAGGCATGGCTTTGCTGAGGGCCAACACCAAGGACACCATCATTAGGAGCACGAGCTCCTGGCTGTTGAACCATGCCACGACCACCATAAAAAGGACCACGGCCGCCACGACCCGCAGCAGCATGGAAGCCACGACCACGACCAGCACCGGCCTGAAAACCGCGCCCCCCACGACCAGCAATGAGAGCAGTAGGGGTAGCATCAAGGTGGACCACCTGACTCATCTTGTGACGACGTTCGGCACCGAGAAGCAAGGCCTCCAAAGCACCATAGGAGATGGCATCCTCGCGAGCTTGAGCAGACGAGACGGTGCTTTCAAACGCAGGACCAACATTGTTGAGAACAATGGCTACCAAGTCCGAGTCTGAAACAGGAGACCCCGAGAGAGATAGAGTGTCAGCAAGAGAGTTCACACGATCCAGAAAATCAGCAATGGATGAATCACCACGATGCGTGTTCATTAGATCACTCCTGAGTTGCAAAAGACGACCAGTTGATGTGGAAGCATAACGTTCTCGGAGAGAAGTCCAAGCGGAGTGAGAACTATTTTTGCCAATAAGAGTGGCCAAAACAGTGGGGTGAACGGAACTGTTGATCCATGATATAACCATGGCATCCTGCTGCATCCATAGTTCGAAGGCGGGGTTGACAGCAGTGGTGAGATTGCCGTCAGTATCTTTGAGAAAAGCCGAAGGACACGGATTAGTGCCATCAACGAAGGGGACGAGGTTCCTGCTACGAAGCAAGGGAAGCATTTGCGCATGCCAAAGAGGGTAGTTGGTACGATCAAGCTTGATCGTCAAAAAATTGGAGACATTAGGGATAGCAGAAGGAGTTAGGGCAGAAGAGGAATCGGAGGAGGAAGACGCAGAAGAGGCCATAGCGAAAGAGAAAAAAAATTCTAGGGTTGTCGTGAGACTTTCTTAGCTCTGTGATACCATGAAAGAGTTTAAACTAGGTTTGTAGAGACTGATTTCATATATTCAATTTGATTGAATTTGTTAATTTACACTACCACAGCAGCTTGATCTTTATACAAGATTTACATACACACATACAATAATAAAAGCTACGCATGCAATAAACAACTACAAAGAAAGTGTTTGTCTAGCTGTGTTATTCTTCTGTCCATCTTCATAAGCACATGGCTTAGCCTGTGTTATTCTTCTGTCCATCTTCATAAGCACATGGCTTAGCAGCATAATCATTTCAAGTCAGCAGCACATGGGCTTGGTTTATCACCACCTGCAGGTCCAAATGGATAAGAGTTAGAGCTCCAAAGTAGATGAAATAAAACATATCCTAGAAAAAAAAAGGCACATCAAATTTACACTTAGACACGTTCACACATGCAGCAATTGATTATTTCCAATTGATTAATTAACATAAGAGATAGAAAAAGGTAAAAAAGACAACTCTGTTTAAAATCACCAGCATATATTCGCAAAGAGAGAATGGTCAAGAGAAAATAGTTATGATAAAATGCATAATATGTCAATTTCCCATCAAAGATGTTCCACTTTAAAACAAGATCACCGAGCAAATAGGATTGTCAAATTATCACGATCGTTGTTAAAAAGATAATTGCACCGAATCATAAACAGGTGGAGCATATGCTAGTGATTCATGACTAACATAATAGATACTGATAACATTAGACTACAATTAAGGTAGTAAAACTCCACAGCTCATTAACTATTCATAGTTCTAGAGGATGACAAATCATAGAAATTCAATACTGTCAAGCTGAAATTCATTCCACCACGATTAGATGCAACTGTTTGAAGACGGGAAAGAAAAGAGCATTACAAAAGATATTTATAAATGGTATAAACTGGTAAATTTGAAAGAAAGAACAAAATCAAAATCATAGGAATTAGAAACTATCAAGCCAAAATTCAATCTACCATATGATTAAATGCAACAAAGTTAACTTCTTGGAATAAAAAGTACAGAAAATTACTTGCAAATGGTATATAAACTAGAGTAATTTGAAAGAAACGAAAGATGTTGACTTTCATATTCTCCTTATGCAACTACAAAACCCCAAAACCCTACATTTCAGAGCAATGAATTAGAACAAATCCCCAATATTCCCATAATTTCAGTAAATTTTCAAATTCGATTTTTCGATTAGCTGATTGTAAAACCCCAAAATCTACCTACCCAATACAAACTCCTCGATCAAAACTCAAGGGAGATAGCAAACTGAATCCTCTGGGGACTGAAAAGTGTGGCAAATCACTGCAAAAGTCCGATTCTGATTTCGATTTCGGTTCCCATCTTGAATCAAGGTCTTTGTTCATGATTCAGGGTTAGGGACGAGGAGAGAGGGAGAGAACGCCATCAGAGAGCGATCGAGTGGATTAGCTAGTCCCATGATTCATGACGTCTCTTGCTAAGACCGTCTGGTCCTCAGTCAAAGCGAGTCCGGCTTAGGGTTGTTTGGTATCGCTGTCCTTAAAAAAAAAAAAAGGAATTTTAACGAAAAGCTTCGGTATTCTTCATTTTAACGAAAAATCACATTTTTACACTAAAAAATCAATCATAGTACTATTCATTTTACCCTTTATTTTGTCCTTATCATTAAAACTTAAAATTTTCAAGCCATTTTCATTAGTTTTTCTTTAAAAAAAAAATCTGATTCTGCTCTGACACGAGAATAAGCTCATTTTTACCGTTTTATATTTTCAGTTTTTTTTTTTAATCCAAAACTACGAAAATAAGCTGGTTTTAAGTGTTTATCAAATATATTTTTGAACTCAGCTCTTTTTTATACTCACTTTTTATAAAAGTACATCAGTACCAAACCAGTCCTTACTCCACTAAAGCTAGTCCGTGAAGTAACAAACATGAGATGAGACTGGACTAACTATTAGTCTAGTCCAGTTCAATGAGGCTAGTGAAGGAAACAAGCGCACCCTTAATTTCTTTCTTGATAAGACGATATTGAGTAGGTGAACTGACACACTGTTATGGTTAATTAACCTAACCTGGTTCTGCTTTTAACACTTTTTTTTTTTTTTTTTTAATATTTACTCGTTGTAGACCCTTCGCTTTAAGGTCGTTAGGAATGAATCAAAGTCATGAAACTAATGTTTATGTGTATTTAAAAATTTAAATCTCCCAACCCCTCCCCATTGTTTTCTTCTCCTTTGTCACTATCATATGGGCTTGCCTTTTTGCATAGTCTACTGTGATTACTTTTGTACATGAAGTTGACTGTACCACCACGATACCACTTGGGAGGAAGGAAGCCACCTTTTTGTGTACTTGCGTTCAGAAAACTTGTGCGGTTTCAGGTTTAAGATTCCTCCATAAACACAATGCAAACACTACAAAAACCGAGACTGCTGGAACACAACTAGTTACACCAAGTATAATAATATAAATAGAGACAAATATAAAAAAAAATTCAAATAATTATATTATGACACTTATTGTACCAAATTATGTTCCCAACACACTGAAAAACTTATCGACAAAACAAACAAAACAAGTAAAATACAAAACCAACGCACACGAAAAAAGGGTGGAGACTCTACCAGATTTCGGCCCAGTTTACCTTTTTGCTAATTGCACCAAAGTCCAGGGTTTTGGAATAAAACTATGGATTAAGTGCCAACCAATATCTTTTACGTTGATTTGCGACTAGCATTTGCCTACACATTTTATGTGTATGAACAAATTATTTTAGAAAATGAGAAAAAGAGAAGGAGAGAGAGAACGTGGGGGGGGGGGGGGGGGGGGGGAGTGTGAGGTTTTCGTTTTTGTTTTTTTTTAATATCGAAGATATTTTAACATCACTTTGGGTGAGACTTCAATAAAAAAACAGCAAAATTTGAACCTGTGAAATTACATTATTACCCATCATTTTTTTGTTTTTTTTGTGATAGAAGACTAATTTATCTTTTCACCCTCTTTTGGTTGACAAAGAAAATTTTATTAATTCGTAGAGATTATAGAGTAATAGCAAATGACCAATACAACTTCAAAGATGTGGTACATCAACATCATATAGAAAATGAGATCGATTTCTAGTCACATAATATACTGAGCTTAATAATATAGTCACAAAAGTACTAACTACAGCAGAGCCAGAATTTCTTATATACTTACAAGAGTACTAGGTAAGACATCAAACATATCAAACTCAATGTTGTAAACTTTTTTTTTCCAGGAATTTGAGTATTAATGGAAGACTTGACATAAAACCAAGTATAATGACATTTTATGATTCTTGCAATCGACCTATTTAATTGGATAAAGTTTGATTGTTGTTGTTGTTGTTATTGTAACAATGTGGGTACCAAAGTGGGGCAACTTTCTAGTGACAATTAACATGTACTTTTGAGACAACATAATCATGGGCTAAAATTGTTCAAACCCGGCCCATAAACCGGTCCGAAATGAACGTAATAGGTAAATATAAGGCTTGCTATATTAACACCACACATATTGTTAAATAAACCTCACATACTTAATACATCTCATATTTTTTTTTTCAATTAAACATTATCTTACTACACACCTCACATCCTTTCCCAAAATACCCTCACACCCCACATCCCACATTCTTCAAATCTTATAATACCCATTTTTATTTTTTATAAATTAAATTGAATTTGGAGTAAAACTCTAACATCGTGTGTGATTGATGTGGAGTTAAGAAAATAGTCACTTGAGTGCCGCCAATTGAACATAATGAGTTATATTGCAGTAATTAACCATTGAATGGAATGAGTTATGTTGCAGTAATTCACCATTGAAAATAGTAAGAATTTCCTAAGAGAGAAGCCTTCAGATAATCGGGTTTTCTAGGAATTGTAAATAAATATTAAGCTTAAATCAATCAATAATGGGCTTGGGTAGTATAGTTTCTTGGGAAATCACAAGCAAATATGTGGGATTAATCTCATTTGAAATCAAAATTAGAGGATAAAATTTGGTTAGTGTTTTGTTTAACAATGAAGAGTAAGAGGTTTTGATAGTTAAAGAAGATAAATAATAGGTTAAAAGTGATTTGGGTGTGTGTTTAGAAATTTTTTATTTTTTATAAAACCTAATAAGGTCGAAATTGTTATTGCATAATATGATACATAAGCTATTTAATATTAAATTTTAATGTAGGTTACATTTCTTCGTGGAAGTTAATAAAAAAAGCCACATAAGAAGAGGAAATTTGATTTATTATTATTTTTTACATATTTAATTTGGCAAGTGGAGGCTCCGATGGGAAGAGAAAACCCCAAAACACAAGGCATTCCATTTCCCTTCACATATTTCGAATTTTGTCTCCGTTTATTTCCTTCCTCCGCACTTCCACGGTTTCTCTTCTCCCCAAAAATCGCTCCCTTCTCTTCTTTTCTCTCACAAAATCCACTTCCTAACGTAACACAAGAAGCAGAAGCAGAAAGCAGAAGCAGAAAGCAGAAAGCAGAAGCAGAAAGCAGGAAGCAGAAGATAATCAGATACCTCAAAAACCATTCTCTCTCTCTTTTTTTGGTTTAATTTGTCTCTTTCTCTCTCTTCCTCCTGTGCGCGATCAAAGATCTGTTGCTGAAAAGTAAGTCTTCGGCGGTTGCTTAAGGCAAATGGCTGTTTTTTTGTTTTAATTTTTTTAATTATCTGTATTTTTCTGATTTGCGATTTTTGTTTTATTTTTGACAGGGATGAAGAGAGTAAGAGATGATGTGTTTGGCGGCGCTCAATTGAAGCGGCCCCCCGGTTCGTCGCGCGGGGACTCGTAAGTCTCATGATTTATTCATCACTCTTCAATTGCATGATTTGCTTTATGTTTTGTTTGGTTTGGTTTGTGAGAATTTAATTTTGCCCGTGTCAGTGTATCGGTGCGCGATTTCGGTTCTCTTGCCCATGATTGTTAATATTAGTGTAATTTGATCGTTGTTGTCGAATTGCGTCGTAGTTTTGTACCTGCTATGGATTGGATTGGTTGTGCTTGATCATGAAATTTCTTCAATTTGTTTAGGGTTTGTTGTTTATTAGAGTTGAATTGAGTAGTAATGCGGTTTTTAGAGGTAAAGTCGAGAGCTTTCTGAAAATTTTGTTAGGTATGTTGTTTTCAGCGGATATGATATGCTTTTAGGAAGACTAAATCTTCTGATGAATGTTAATATAGTTTTATGTTCGGGGCTTAAGATCAATGCGGTAGACGCAGTGTTGATGAAAATAGTACCGGAGAATGATGATTATCTTTGTTTTCTGGAAGTATGTTCTCTTTGGTTGTTGCAGCTAATTGGATATAGAAAAAAAGTTATCAGGAGCATATGCGTAGGACGAAAGAGTAATTATGCTTGGGTTTATGATGTTTCATGAATTTGACAGTATTTATTTTATAGTTATATGTTGAGTTGATGATCATTTTCTGGATGTGGGGAAACAGGCAATCCCAGATACCGGGGGGAGGAGGTGGAGGAGGGGGCGTTGGAGTAGGTGGAGGTGGGCCCATTGGAGGAGTAGGAGGTGCTTCACAGAAATTGACCACCAATGATGCTCTAACCTATCTCAAAGAAGTGAAGGACATGTTTCTAGACCAAAGAGAAAAATACGATACATTTCTTGAGGTCATGAAAGATTTCAAGGCTCAAAGGTATCTGAATCTACCCATTATTATTCTTTTTTCCACTCGTAATTCCTTCCTAGTTGATTTTTCAGCTGATGGATTCTGTTTTTGTCTATTTCAGAACCGACACAGCAGGTGTCATTGCAAGAGTAAAGGAATTATTTAAAGGGCATAACAACTTAATTTTGGGCTTTAATACCTTCTTGCCGAAGGGTTATGAGATAACCCTTGATGAAGATGAGACTCCACCAAAAAAGACAGTTGAGTTTGAGGAAGCTATCAGTTTTGTAAACAAGATAAAGGTGAATATGTTTAATTTTATCCTAATCAAAAGTGTAAACATTTATTATTGTCTGTTTGATTGATGGATTTCTGTTCTACAGAAACGTTTCCAAAATGATGATCATGTCTATAAATCATTCCTGGACATACTAAACATGTATCGAAAGGAGCACAAGGATATAAATGAAGTTTACAGTGAGGTAAATATACACAATTTTTCACATTTGGTGTTCGATGATGAATTATTGGCTGTTACAAGGTATTTCTATTTATTTTAGAAAATATTCCTCCCTATGTTCTTAGTAATTTAAATTAATTTCCAGGTTGCTGCTCTTTTTGATGAGCATCCAGATTTACTTGATGAGTTCACCAGATTTTTACCAGATGCGTCAGCAGCAGCTTCAGCACATCAAGCTCAATATGGCCACAATTCATTTCCCCGTTTCAATGAGCGAAGCTCTGCTACACCCACATTTCGGCCAATGCATATGGAGAAGGTAAGTACAAAATTCTTTCTCTTATGTTTTTAACGGTTTCTTGTTTAGTTAGTGATTTGTAATGGGGTGCTGGCCTCTTTTCACAGCAACGTAGGAGGGATAGGATCATGACACCCCATGCTGATCGCGATCTTAGTGTTGATCGTCCTGAGCTTGACGATGACAAAGGAATGATGAAAGTTCCGAAGGAGCACAGAAAGCGTAGTGAAAAGGAGAATAGGGATAGAAGAAATCGGGACGATGATGATAGAGAATTAGAGAATGATAACAATAGGGACTACAAATTACAGCGTTTTCCTGACAAAAGAAAACCCTCCAGGAAGGTTGAAGGTTTTGGTGTGACTGCTAACTTCGCTCCCTATGATGACAAAGACTCCTTAAAGAGTGAGTTTATGATGGAACTGTTTCAGTTATATACATTCATGGACCTTAAATGTGTTGCATTTAGGCAGTGTTGTTTTATTCTCTGGTTTGTTAAATGGAATAAGCAGTTGTAATTTGTTTTGAGATTGCAATATTCGTGTTTGTCAACATTGATACGATTTTAGGTTATGGAACTAACAAAAATGCACTTTTGCTTGTTTAGTTGTAGCGTTAGTGTAAATTCTACCAGGAGAAAGAGACGCAATTTCTGGTACTTGGTCTAAAAGTCTGTCATTAGGGATGTGTTAATTGAATATTCAGATAATCCACAATGTGCCTTGTTTAGCCGTTCAGTATTAGGAAAACCTGAACTTTTTGTATCACATTACTTGATTTTGAAATCCTTGGGAAATGGATGCAGCTTTTTTTGCTTACATTCATCATTTTTTGGAACTTCATTGTTGCTTTTTAAAGTTCTATAGTTTCAGTTCTCGTGTTATTACATCAGTGTTGCTTATGGTCTCTCATTTTTATCTCAGGCATGTACAGCCAGGGATTCATTTTCTGTGAGAAGGTGAAGGAGAGGTTGTGTAGTCAAGATGACTACGAGGCATTTTTGAAGTTGCTTAACATATATAGCAACGGAATTATTAAAAGGAATGATCTGCAAGGTTTGGTACGTGCTACTCCATGTTCAGCAGTTAGTCAACACTTCTAAAGTCGAGCATTGTGTGCTTTCTCTTTGAGCCAGGGGAAACTGGACGAAGGACACTTCATGATAACCACATATATATCTATCTATTCTACGAACTTCCTTAAAAAAAATGCTATTGCCTCTAGTTTGACTTTTTCCATTAAACTTTGCCCATCTCAGGTGACTGATTTATTGGGAAAGTATTCAGATCTTATGGAGGAGTTTAATGATTTTTTGGAGCGTTGTGAGAATATAGGTAACTTTAAAAAATGCCATCAATTTTGAGCTGCTTTCTTGTGCTTTGTCATCTTTTAAATTGTATCTGATGGTATTTGTCCTTGGCACTTGCAGATGGGTTCCTTGCTGGTGTTATGAGTAGAAGTATGTATATTAGTCCTCCATTGGTCTCTTTTTCATATGAGTTTCTGTACTATCTGCATTTGGAAGAACAATTAATCTTCCGCATTTTAGAATTTGAGCTATCATATGGTTTCTCATTTCTCTGGAATTTTTGCTTGCTTCTGTAATTAGAGAATCCTGATTGGTAGACTGTTGATTGCAGAATCTCTGAGTAGTGATGGTCCTGTTCCTTCATCTAGATCCCTGAAGGTAGAGGACAAAGATAAAGAGCCAAAGCGTGAAATGGAGGGAGCTAAAGAAAAGGAAAGATACAGGGAGAAGTATTGGGCAAAATCTATTCAAGAGCTTGACCTCTCTAACTGTGAACGTTGTACTCCAAGCTATCGGCTTCTGCCTGAAGACGTACGACTTAACATTCTGTACTTAATTTAGTAACATTGTCTGATGCTGAACTTATTGTTGCTTGTCACTTTGCAGTATCCAATACCTTCAGCAAGCCAGAGATCAGAACTTGGTGCTCAGGTTCTGAATGACCATTGGGTATCTGTGACTTCAGGAAGTGAGGATTACTCTTTTAAACATATGCGCAGAAATCAGTATGAAGAAAGTCTGTTCAGATGTGAGGATGATAGGTAATGTTAAGGCTGTTGAGTATCATTTTTACTTTTGGTGTACAAGTGTGCTTGCATGATCGTATGGATGGATAGAGGTCCCATTAGGTTCTGCGGATCACTATGAATCATTGATATAATAGCATTTCCTTTACAGCACATGCTAGTTCATTATTGATAACTTATGTTGGCTTTCATTTTGGAAAGTTTAGGTTTGAGTTGGATATGTTGTTAGAGTCGGTGAGCTCAACTGCTAAGCGAGCAGAGGAACTCTTGAACAGCATCAATGAAAATAAGATCAGCATGGAAACTGTAATCCGTATTGAAGACCACTTCACTGGTTTGTATCTGTAAACCAATTGAGAAGCAATTAAATGTCAAGTATCTATTCTGGTATTTGAGCTTTTTAAACTGCATTGACCTTTGTCATTTATTTGTTTTATTGCAGCTTTAAACTTAAGGTGCATTGAACGTTTATATGGTGACCATGGTCTTGATGTGATGGACATACTGCGGAAAAATCCAACTCTGGCCTTGCCTGTTGTATTAACTCGCCTGAAGCAGAAACAAGATGAATGGACAAGGTGTAGATCCGATTTTAACAAGGTTTGGGCAGATATATATGCCAAAAACCATTACAAATCACTTGATCATCGGAGCTTCTATTTCAAGCAACAAGATTCAAAGAACTTGAGTAGCAAATGTAAGTTTTTAATATTGAAGATTAGTTTATTAGTTCCTTCAGCACGTATCTTTATATCGGTTTTTTATAATTGTTCCTCCTTGCCGATTCTGACTCCTATTGATTGACAGCTTTGGTGGCTGAGATCAAAGAATTGAAAGAGAAAAAGCAGATAGAGGATGATATCCTTCTGGCTGTTGCTGCTGGAAACAGGCAATCTATAGTTCCACATATGGAGTATGAATACTTAGATATCAGCTTACATGAAGACTTGTATAAACTTGTCCAATATTCATGTGAAGAGGTTTTCTCAACGAAAGAACAATTAAATAAGGCTATGAGACTTTACACTACCATTTTGGAGCCAATGCTGGGTGTTTCTTCTCGACCCAACGATTCAGAGGATGATGAAGATGTCGACAAAAGTAGGAATCAGGCTAAGAATTGTATTGCATCAAGCATAGGAGAAAGCGATGGAAGTCCTGGTGGCGATTCTGCCACAGTGAATCTTAAGCAGCCCAAATCTGTGTGTAATGAAGAAGGAAATGCTTTAGCAGAAGTTGAAAGTTTGGCTAACGGGGATAACTCAGCTAAAGAAGATGGAAGTCGTGATGCACATCCTGTCTCTAGGAAAGATTCCACATCTGAGAAACTTCAACTAGAGAGAGACCAGAAAAATACGGATGTCCCTAAGAAAAGGTTTCTGGCCACCAACACGGACAATGCATGGCCGTCCAGTCAACCATCACATCCAATTGGAGCAGATAATAATCATGGTAGAACGAGCTTGGAAGTGCTATCAGGTCTGTTATTTGGAATTTGATTTTTATTTTCCTGTGATGGCATCCTACTCGAATGTTATAATTTATTTTACTTTCTGGAGTTATAATAATGCTAGAATGCTGTGAATTTTTTTGAATTGAAGGGTGTGTTGCAACCACATCAAGGGCTGGTGCCTCTATTAGTGGCAATGACCCTTTACAGCAAGGAAATGCTGATGCTGTTCCGTCATCAGAGGTATGAGTCTTGATTCTGGAATATGGTCATCTGTGATGGCTTTCGTTTTTTTTTTTTTTAATTTGATCATATGGTGTTGGCAACACTTACTGATATACTGTTTGGTGCTTCAGGGTGGTGATATTGCAAAACCTGCTTTAATTGCTAATGGAGTATTTCCAGAAAGCACTAAAGTTAAAAGTCATCATGAAGAGTCTCTTGGGCCCTCCAAAATTGAAAAGGAAGAGGGGGAATTATCACCAATTGCTGACTTTGGGGAGGATAACTTTGTTGTCCCTGGAGATGCTGGGGTGCAAGCTAAGGCAAACCGCAGTATTGAAAGTAGACTGTTTCAGTCTGGGAATAGGGAAGACATTAGTGGTCAGGAAGCTGGAGACAATGATGCAGATGCAGATGATGAAAACAGTGAAAATGTTTCCGAGGCTGGTGAAGATGTCTCTGGCAGTGAGACAGCTGGTGATGAATGTTCCCGAGAAGAGCAAGGTGATGATGAAGATGCTGAACAAGATGACATTGATGGTAAGGCTGAGAGCGAAGGTGAGGCTGAAGGGATGGCTGATGGACATCTTGTTGGAGGAGATGGAATGTGTTCGCCGTTGTCTGAATGTTTTCTTTTATCTGTGAAACCTCTTGCGAAGCATGTACCAGGTTCTTTACTTGAAGAAAGGAAAGACTCTCGTGTTTTCTATGGGAATGATAATTTCTATGTGCTTTATAGGCTTCATCAAGTAAGAGACCTTTTCATTAATTTTTGGAGTTTGTGTATGTCTTTATTTTCTACCGGATATAAGCTTGACTCATTTGAATTTGCAGATTCTATATGAAAGGATTTTATCTGCAAAAACAAGTTCCACAGGTGCAGAAATGAAATGGAGAACTTCAAAGGATGGCAGCTCTCCGGATCTGTATGACAGGTATTTTTCTGGCCATTTTCTCCTTTGTATAGATAATAGATTAGAACTGTGGCAACTGTTCAAAGCAATTTTAATCACATGCTCTATATTTATTCATCTGTTATGCAGATTTATGAGTGCTCTATACAACTTGCTTGATGGATCTGTTGATAACGCAAAATTTGAGGATGAATGCCGAGCTATTATTGGAAACCAGTCATATATATTATTCACCTTGGACAAATTAATATATAAATTCGTCAAACAGGTTTGCTCACTAGAAATTCTGTACTTTTAACTAAAAAAAAAAAAGAACGAATTTTTCTGTGTGTTTGCTTTTTCTGCCAAGGTTCTGATTAGTGGTTATTTATGCAGCTTCAAACTGTTGCAAGTGATGAGACTGACAATAAGCTGCTTCAATTATATGAATATGAAAAGTCCCGGAAAACTGGGAAGTTAATTGATTCTGTTTACCATGAAAACGCACGTGTCCTCATTCATGAGGAGAATATTTACAGATTGGAGTTTGTAAGTTCTTTGACACTGCCCATTTATTTGACCATAACCTACCTTTTTTAATATACTTTCTTATTTTTAATTTTGTTTGTGCAGTCCTCTGCGCCCTCCCGACTGTCCATCCAGTTGATGGACAGTGTGAGTGAAAAGCCCGAGGTGTTTGCAGTTTCTATGGAACCTAATTTTGCATCCTATCTGCACAATGAATTTCTGCCGGTTTTTCCTGGAAAAAAGGAGCCGCATGGGATTACCCTTCAGAGGTGATAATGCACTCTTCGGATTTTACTTTACATTAGAGGGTAACAGTAAGACTCTAGGCTCACACTGTAAGTGAGCACTGGCACCTTACATGGTTTAGGACATCTTTCTGTGCCCATACCGAGGCTATAAGAATTAAATAAATGTTAAAAGTGCTAGAATTTGCTATACTTCTCTGAAGAAACATGATAGACACTGAAATACGGGATCATTCATTGGATTTAGTTCCTTCCTTTCTTTTGGCAAGAAAAGTTATGTGTAAATCCTCTCACAATGTTATGATATATTAATAATTAGATGAAGCCTGCACATTGTGTGTGTAAATATAAAATATTTAAAAGGAATAAAATTATACAGGAGAGAGAAGTTTGAGAGAAATGAGGGAGAGAGAGAGAGCGTAGAAGAGGCTTATATTGTTAAAATTTTAAGTTAGAGATATGTTGTGATGACATATGGGAAGGGGAAGGGAAAAAAACAGCAAAATTTGTTTTGTTCGAAATTACATTAGTCACGATTTTATTTTGTGATAGAAGACCAAATTGTCTTTTCATCCTATTTTGGTTGACAAAGACGGTTTTTGTTAAGAGGTAGTTTAGATTAGTCGTATACAGAAACTCAGGTTACCTTGTGGTATATTATGAGCCAAAAGTTTCCAGAATGTTTATGTTAGTTAATGGCTAACTTGCAGATTCAATCCGTTTTTGCAGAAACAAGCGCAAATATGCAGGGCAAGATGAATCCTCTGCCTTTTGCAGGGCCATGGACGGTGTTCAGTTAGTCAATGGATTGGAGTGCAAGATAGCTTGCAACTCATCCAAGGTATCTCGCCCTCGTATGTATTTCTTATCTTCGGCATGCCATCAGTTTTACCTTATTTACAATATAAGCACAGCTGGAAGCTGGAGAAATACTAGCCATACATATTATATAATGCAATTTTTGTCCACGGATCATGTGGCAGATCTCTTACGTTCTTGACACAGAAGATTACTTCTTCCGTATGAGAAGGAAAAGGAGAACATCTGGGGCCAGATCACCGTATTGTGATCAGACGAGAGTACAGCGGTTCCACAAATTCTTATCAGTCTCATCATAGCTTAGAAGGAAATTCCTCTGAGATTGGGAAGCTAAAGGTACACACGAGATAAACTTTTTGAAAACTCTTGATACGCCCTTTTTCCGTATATATTCCACTGCCCCAAGTTTTGAGAACAAGAGTAACCAATGCTTTCTTGCAATAGGAGTCATCTACTCGATTTCTGAGACCGGAGAAGGATGGTGGCGGTCCTGGACACGCAGAGCATGTCCGGGTCAGAAGATCGGCCTAGGAGCCATTGTTGTGTATACAAGGTTGGTGTATGATAATTTCGTAGAAAAGGTATTTTAAGTTATAGTTCCTTGTCATAGATAGGATATTTTCTTCCCCACTTCCATAAGCACACTTAGTGTAACAAATTGATCAAATATAGCAGAAAAGCGCGCGTGTTTTAACAAATCCCGGGCTTTCTTTGCGGTCTCATACCAGCATTTTGCAGGCATTACTGCATCATTATTCTTTTCCGCCGTAAGATTATGTCAGTTTTATAGAACAGATTCTTTAAATTTCAGTGTAAAGTAGTGTTATAAGATATCTATCTGTAATAGTCTACAACTGTTCGTGTTCTTTGTCAATAACTCTTTTTGCTCTGGAAAATTGATCTCGCATGTGGTATTTTGATGCTTCTGTTCTGTATACGCTGTTCCGGGATAAGCATAATTTGCGCACTAAGAAGGAAGAAGTAATGTGCGGAAATTAACGGTGTGAGGGATGAAGAAAAGTAATGTGCGGAAATCATTTTCCTAACGCGTGGAGAAAGAATCGAAAAAAGTTCAAGAGAGATTCAAGACCAAGAAGGAAGAAGTAAACGCTGAATCTAAGTTACAGAGCTAGAACGGGCTGGGGCCCACAGAACTGGATTAGCTTGCTTGAAAAGTGGGCCGGAGCGGGTTGAATCTGGCTAGAGTAGATAACGGGCCGTCACGTGGTTCTCCGATGTGGAAGTGTAACGGACTCCTCGATTGGGATCCACTTTCTGCATGTCGCGTTGTCGACTTTCTTACGCCACTTGTGGTTTGAGCTTCGTCAGCAGTAACAAGAAGTTGCAGCCGTTAATTACTGAATTGCCCTTGGCTCGTTTAAATATCAATAATTAATTAATTTGTTTCAAAGAGCATAAAAAAATAAGGAAAACTAATGAAAAATGTTTGAAAACTTTGAGTCTTAACGATGAGGACAAAATAATGGGTAAAGTGAATAATATTAGGATTGATTTTTTAGTGTAAAAATGTGGTTTTTCGTTAAAGTGAACAGTACCGGAAGCTTATCGTTAAAGTTCCCTAAAATATATATATATATATATATATATATATATTTCAAATTGAATTTAAAAAAATTCTTATAACAAGGGGAGAATTTTAAAATGCTCTTCTTTTATGATCTTTTGACTTTCCATTTGGTAGCTTCAATAATTTTTACGGGAGGTGCTATTCACACATTTATTTTTATCTTTTGGACACTCTTTTCAATTTCTGACTGTCAGATCAAATGCATTGAAGAAGATTAACAAACAAAATTAAGAAGAATGTGTGAGAGATAAAAAAGAGTGAAAATCACTACCCATTTGGCTTCTGTGGAAGTGAACTTGAACCCACCATGCCTATAGCGAACAACACTTTGTGACACAAATTGATGCCCTTAAAGATAGGAAGGACTTACATACACTTATCCGGATGTCACTAGCGTTCTAAACTAATAACACAATGGCATGTTCCTAAAAGATCTCTCTCGTAAACAACGTTTCATTACAGTCAATCTTTGTCAACTTGACTTGCAAACACATTTCAAGTTTCCTGGGAGTAGATATTCCCTGCACCTAGTATGCCTTTATGACATTTTTCTCAACCCAATTACGTAATGTTGTGTACCACATATATTTGTCTTGAAATATCATTATTGTGGCATTGAGATAAATTCGCGTGTTTGTCTAGTATGAACTGACTCATAACATGCCTCGGAATCTAGAGACGAAGAATTCTTAGCGAAGGATCCAACGGGTACATTCTAGAATTTCCAATATTTGCGTGTCAAAATTCGATTGAATTATTCAATATGTAATGTGGACCTGCCAGATGGGATGTATGGAGCAAAGGCATTGTGGTGACGACAGCCAGGTAGCTGCCGTTTTCTCCTCATCTTTGCACGTGATTTGTTAACATCTTGGAAATTTAAGAAGTCAAGTTGGTTTATTATTTTGTTTTTTTTTTCCTTCATTTTTTACATAATTCAATAAAAAATGATATCTTGGCTGTGACAAATCTTGGTTTCAAAGCTAGTCAATTATTTGTTAATAACTTTACCATAAATATTTATTTTTTAAATACACATTGTAGTACAAGAGATCGAAGAATAACTTGTCGTACTAATAATCATTGTCATATTAAAAGGGGATACAAGCCCGCGAACATAGAACGATTTTTAACTCTCA
Source organism: Malus baccata (assembly GCA_006547085.1). Taxonomy (NCBI): domain Eukaryota; kingdom Viridiplantae; phylum Streptophyta; class Magnoliopsida; order Rosales; family Rosaceae; genus Malus; species Malus baccata. Next base: position 71,035 of record VIEB01000731.1, on the reverse strand, counting down.
TTACTCTTTTTTCATTTTAAAAAGAGGATGCATTTTGCTCACCGTACTCACGTAGAGATAATGTTCACATCTTATTTATTATTGTGATAAGATATCTATCTGTAATAGTTTACAACTGTTCGCGTTCTTCGTCAAGAACTCTTTTTGCTCTGGAAATTGATCTCGCATGTGGTATTTTGATGCTTCTGTTCTGTATACGCTGTTCCGGGATAAGCATAATTTGCGCACTAAGAAGGAAGAAGTAATGTGCGGAAATTAACGGTGTGAGGGATGAAGAAAAGTAATGTGCGGAAATCATTTTCTTATCGCGTGGAGAATGGATCGAAAAAAGTTCAAGAGAGATTCAAGACCAAGAAGGAAGAAGTAAACGCTGAATCTAAGTTACAGAGCTAGAACGGGCCGGGGCCCACAGAACTGGATTAGCTTGCTCGGAAAGTGGGCCGGAGCGGGTTGAATCTGGCTAGCTTAGATAACGGGCCGTCACGTGGTTCTCCGATGTGGAAGTGTAACGGACTCCTCGATTGGGATCCACTTTTTGCACGTCGCGTTGTCGACTTTCTCACGCCACTTGTGGCTTGAGCTCCGTCAGCAGTAACAAGAAGTTGCAGTTAATTACTGAATTGCCCTTGGCTTGTTTAAATATCAACAATTAATTAAGGCTTTTTAGCCAAAATAATTTGACAAAAATTGAGGATAATTTTATTATTTTAGTCCTTATTTAATGAAGATTTTTCATGGAATGACCAAAATGATTAATTGTGGACAAACTCATGTACTATTTCTATTGATTTCAAATATTAGGAACCAAAGTTAGGAGTTATGCAAATCTCAAAAATCTATAATGCCCTTCTTTTATTTGTTTCAAAGAGCATAAAAAAATATATATTTCAAATTGAATTTAAAAAAAATTCTAGAATGCCCTTCTTTTATGATCTTTTGACTTTCCATTTGTTAGCTTCAATAATTTTTAAAGGTAGCGCTATTTACACATTTATTTTTATCTTTCGAATACTTTTTTCAATTTATGGCCGTCAGATCAAATGCATTGAAGAAGATTAACGAACAAAATTAACAAAAGTGTGTGAGAGGTAAAAAAAGATGAAAATCACTACCCATTTGGCTTTATGTGGAAGTGAACTTGAACCCAGCATGCCAATAGCGAACAACACTTTGTGACACAAATTGATGCCCTTAAAGACGGGAAGGACTTACATACACTTATCCAGATGTCACTAGCGTTCTAAACTAATAACACAATGGCATGTTCCTAAAAGATCTCTCTCCTAAACAACGTTTCGTTACAGTCAATCTTTGTCATCTTGACTTGCAAACACGTTTCAATTTTCCTGGGAGTAGATATTCCCTGCACCTAGTATGCCTCTATGACAGTTTTCTCAACCCAATTACGCAGTGTTGTGTACCACATATATTTGTCTTGAAATATCATTATGGTGGCATCGAGATAAATTCGTGTATTTATCTAGTAGGAACCGACTCATAACATGCTTTAGAATCTATAGACGACAAATTCTTAACGAAGGATCCAACAGGTACATTCTAGAATTTCCAATGTTTGATTGTCAAAATTCGATTGAATTATTCAATATGTAATGTGGACCTGCCAGATGGGATGTATGGAGCTAAGGCGTTGTGGTGACGACAGCCAGGTGGCCGCCGTTTTCTCCTCATCTGTCCACGTGATTTGTTAACCATCTTGGAAAATTAAGAAGTCAAGTTGGTTTATTATTTTGTTTTTTTTTTCTTCATTTTTTACACTAATATAGTTTTTAATTCAATAAAAAATGATATCTTGGCTGTGACAAATCTTGGTTTCAAAGCTAGTCAATTATTTGTTAATAACTTTACCATAAATATTTATTTTTAAATACGAATTTGTACACGTTATGGTACAAATGACAGAGATCGAAGAATAATTTCTCGTACTAATATAATCATTGTCATATTAAAAGGAGATACAAGCCCAAACATAGAACGATTCTCGACTCTCTTTACTTTTTTTTTTTTCATTTTAAAAAGAGGATGTATTTTGCTCACCGCACTCAAGATAATATTCACACCCTATTTAATATTGTTGGTTGAGTTTAAGTTTAGAGATTTGTGTTTATTTACTACACAGAATTCAAAATTTAAACTTATCTAACAATTCTAAATAGGCCGGTGAGCATGACTAATCACTTTAGGATGGTAATCATTTAACAGTCATAAATAGGCTGGTGAACATGACTAATCATTTTAGGATGTTAAACAAAAATATTTCCTTAAAGAGAAATGCTAAGGAGACTATCTGATAAGTGAGACTCTTTATGAACTTTCTGACAACTCTTATTTTTTGTATAATTTTTTATAATGTTTGGCACATAAAGTGATATTAAACTCTGAGGTAGCGAAAAATCTATGAATAGTCTCATTTTAAAAGAGTTTTCTTCTCTTCTTTAAAAGGAGATCAAATAATGTGCCACTAATTAAAAATGAACGCGTTTATCAACGCTTAAATAGTAATCAAATTATCTACTTTCATGTAGTTACCAAATTTTACCAACGAATTTAATTTCTCTCGCGTTACTCTAATTATTTTGGTTAAAAAAAAGGAACGTTCATGGCATGTGGTCAATATTAATGATATTCCAAGCTGTTCAAAGCACATGGCCACATGGCTTCGTCCTCTGGACAGAACCGAACCTCCAATGGGAAACCATATTAAAATAATATTCAAACAACACGAAAACAGCAAGAAAGTTCCCTCTGCACCAAACCAAATATGTTAAATTGCATAACAGTCCTCTCAATTTACCTGAAATTTCACCTTTTTCTTTACACTTGTTTTTTTTGCACTTTCGTCCATCTAGATCTTTTTGATTTCTAATTTAGACACGTTTGTTATTGCTTTCACGAAGTCTAAAAGTGGTTTCTAGCACCCAAAAACGCTTACGAATTTGTTTAGCAGTATCAGTTGAAAGAGCTTATCGGTCTTAAACTTGCTTTTTAGCCTAATGCTTTTTAAAGTAGCACTTCCAAGTCCTACATAAGCACAACGAGTAAAAACCTACAAGGCGAACAATATTTAAAAACTACTTCTAATACCCCGTAGGCTAATAAGCAAAAGGAAGAATGCGCCCGAGTTAGGGCTCGTGTTTGATTAGTAATTGAGGAAGGGATCCCAAGTGAACCCTTAGTTCGCCGCTAAAAGTTTAATTTTTTTCCCCTATCTATCATGTGCACATCTTCTCATTTATAAAACTTAGAGCATCTCTAATAGGACCCTATACCCGTTTAGTCCTTAAATATAGAAACAAAAGGCTTCTAATGGGTCGGAATAAAAATCCTCAAAATATCTCAATATAAGGACTAGCCAGATACCTTAACAAAAGCCGTAAATATGAGGACTGTATATAGGAATTCAAAGAGTGAGTCCACTGTTACGTAGGGAAACAATTCCACCCACGTGAGATAACAGCTTCTCTTTATGTTTTCTTTCTTTATTTTTGAACCCACCCATTCCTGCAACTTCCCTTTTTTGTAACCGTTGGGAAACCAATGTAGAGATAGCTTTTTGGTTTTAATCAACGACCACAATACTTCAACGAAATAAGCAATGATTTTTTTAAATATTTTAGTTCATACATGTAGAGATTATACTATAAGATCCTCCTATTGCAAACAACATTTCTTTAAGAACCCAAATATTATCTTAAGGCCCCTAAATAAGTTCCCAAAGTGATCGGGGTCCTTAATAGAGTCCCTAAATAGAGAATCACATTGAAGATGCTCTTATACCGAAAGAAATTCGGCCTCATTGCAAGATTGGAACGATACTAACGAAACGAACTTACAAGGATTAAGACGAAAGAAAAACAAACTATCAGAACAAAACTGAAAATTCAACTAACCTACGGGACTGTTAGTGTAATTTTTGATTTTGGCCCCAAATACTCTTGCAATTTCCGCAAAGCACCCAAATATTACAGACGCGTTTTCTGCTACACCCCCACAAAATACTAGTACCAAAAAGACGTGTTTTCTCCGTCTTGCCTTTTTCTTTGACCATTTCACTTACAAATACTCCTCCCTCTCCTCCTCTCCATCTCCATTCCCCGACGATGCTTCTCCTTAAACCCATTTCTCTCCTCCTCCTCCTCTCCCTCGTTCTCATTCCGGCAGCCGCAATCCGATCATTCCCGGACCCGCAAACGGGAAAGGAAAAAGGATTCAACATGGATTTCTCAGAAGCGCCGGAATACACGAACGGAATCAGCTGCCCTGCTCTTCTGGGCTCCAACGACAGAGAAGGAAAGGAGGTTTGCGATCCCTCCCTCGTCCACGTCGCGATGACGATCGATTCCGAGTACTTGCGCGGCACCATTGCCGCCGTCCACTCTGTTTTCAAGCACGCTACCTGCCCGGAAAACACATTCTTCCACTTCGTCGCCTCCGACTCCAGCGCCGTCGATTCCCACCACCTCTCCCGCATTCTGAAATCGACTTTTCCATCGCTTAATTTCCGAGTCTATGTGTTCAGAGAGAGCTTGGTGAGTCATCTGATTTCGTCTTCGATTCGACGAGCTCTCGAGAACCCATTGAACTACGCGCGGAGCTACTTGGCTGATTTGCTCGACCCCTGCGTCGAGCGCGTGATTTATCTCGACTCCGACGTCGTTGTTGTCGACGATATCCAGAAGTTATGGGAGATTACCTTATCCGGGTCGAGAGTGATCGGAGCTCCGGAGTACTGCCACGCGAATTTCACCAAGTATTTCTCCGACGAATTCTGGAAAGATTCCGAGCTCTCCAAGGTTTTCGACGGAAAGCACCCGTGCTATTTCAACACCGGCGTGATGGTGATCGACTTGGCGAGATGGAGAGCCGGAGGGTTCACGAGAAAGATCGAGACTTGGATGGAGATTCAGAAGGAGAGGAGGATTTACGAGCTGGGTTCTCTTCCGCCGTTTCTGCTGGTGTTCGGCGGCGACGTGGAGGCGATTCACCACCGGTGGAACCAGCACGGCCTCGGCGGCGATAATTTGATGAACAGTTGTAGGTCTCTGCATTCGGGTCCGGTGAGTTTGCTGCATTGGAGCGGGAGAGGGAAGCCATGGACGCGGCTGGATTTGGGAATGCCTTGCCCTGTCGATCTTCTGTGGGCCCCTTACGATCTCTACAAACACCATCAAAGTCAGCTTCAAGATCTGCATCTTCTTCAACATCACCACCATCAACAATTTTGATGTTGTAGCATTAATTAGCACAGGATTATTTGTTTGATGATTTTTTTTACAGAAATTCGTTGATACATAGGAGGAAATATTATTTTTACCGGATGTAAATAGGGAGGGAGATTTGAACAGAGTGAAGAGTTTGGAACATATTGTTCCAATTAAGCCAATTTAATTAATTTTTTTTCCCAAGTTGGTCTTAAATTATTTTTGTCTATTTCTCTAGATCTCTCCGAATCCCTTTCACCTAATCATTCTTATCAAACAATTCAGACCCTTGAAATTTGATTTAACGGCTAAAAATACGGACTCACTCTAGAAGTTATAATAACTTTAGCAGTTGATTCAAATTTTAAAGACCCAAATTGTTTGATAAGGAGGATTAGATGGAAAGGATCAAGAGATGATCGCTTTCCTATTTCTCTGATGTGTCTGTCCAGGAACATCCTGGTTGGGTAGAAATATAAAACTCAGAAGTAATCATTATATGTGACAAGTCAAGATCATCTCTGTCTCCAAAGCTTAAGGATCTAGAGGTTCGAGCAGTTGAGAAGAGAGAGAGATCTGAATCCTTGGTTTCTACAAGATGAATTTAAAATGAGTAGTGCGGATGTCTGAATTGTCACGAAATAATGGCAACAAGAAGAATTTGGCTATGCCAGGAGGAGTGTTGGTTGCTAATTTTTTTCATCTATATACACTTGTAAAATCGAATACAATTCCAAATGTGTACGATAGGTTAACTTATGGAGATCACGAATCCTCTTTCATCGTGAATCACGATGAAAGAGGTCGGAAGAACAGTAATTATTGCGGTATTCCGTAAAACGAAGAAGAATAATACAGATGAACTTGAAGAAGAATAAAGGTTGATATAGACGAACATGAAGGATGTACACGCCTCCCACTTTCCTCTCTTCACAATAATCCAACAACGCAACTCAAATGCAATCGGTTCTCCAACCCTCTTAAATGATGACCTAACAACATACACCTGCCACAAGAAATATACGAACCTTCAGATTTCAATCGCTAATGGAATCAGTTCAGCTAGTAAGATATCATAAAAAGTCTGGCGTATTTATTTGCCTCTACGACTCTACGTGAACACGGGACGGTTCCCAGAAGTGACTTAATGCAAAGCAAATTTGGACAAGCAAGAAAAACAAAGCATTTAAGGAGGACTATGACAGGAGTCTAACCAGAAAAGCAGCTTCGCTAGGTAATCTCGTGAAGTTCCTATGGTGTCAAGTTCGCCATCAGCATCTAGGCCATTCTCACTGTCCCCTGTCACCAAATCTTCCACAAAGTCTGAGGAAGTACCGTCCTTGAAGAATCGCTGCAATACATTTTGAACAAGCTGGTTTATAATTTCCTCCACCTCAAATGATGACGGTCGAGATAGTTCAGTCACCTGTTAAAACAAATCATCACACCATCATCAGAAAAGATGGGACTCGTAAAAATTGCAACTCCATCGCAGAGTAAGATAATTACCATATCAGAATCTAGAGACCGTAGATACTCCAATAAATCGTTCCTAGGTCCTCTGTCATATTCTAATTGCATATTTTCCTGCTTTAGCGCCTTCAGTTCCTGAAAAAAAGCAAAGTATGTCATTCCCACATTCTGCTTAAAACAATGCACAATCCTTCAAGCATTTAACTTCAACAACGAATTAAGCTCAAAAGCACAAAACTTGAGCATCATTACACCATCGTCACCATAATAAGGTATTACACCATCATCACCATATTACAGTGAAATCACACTAAACGGGTCTTAATGGTTACCCATTAACAACCCGATGGGTTGATTTTCCACCTTCGCATTTAAGATTGATACAAGACACGCACGAAAATAAAAACGTTCATAAACCAAAACTTGGAAGATTGTAAACCAGACAAAACAAGCTTTGATCTTTGCTTTCAAAACCAAAGAACAAGCTGTCCAAACTAGAATTTTCGACTATTTTAGGCGCAATTCAAAGAAAAGCACTGGTAATTGTGGAAATGAACAAGACGGAAAATTCAGAGAGCAAATGCTCACCTCCTTCACATTTGTCAACTCTGATTCCAACCTCTGGATACAATTCAAAGCCTCCGGAGGCAAATCGCCGAAAACATGGGGAGTTGCTGAATCCAAGAGTTCGCTACTCACCCCGATACCATTTCCATCATCCCTTTCCTCACTCTCCACCCTATCCGACACCCCATCGATCTCCGACCGATCCAACGGCACAGAATTCTCCGAGGATTTGTCGAAATTCCTCATCAACGATATCCGATACTCCGCGTTCCACAGTGTATATCTAATTGATAAGATAAATCCCAAAACAATTTTACTCTAATTAATACAATTACGCACTGAATTTACTGAAATTTGAAGAACGGGGTTAGAAATGTGAATTATTACCCGGTGATTATCGAGGATGTGAGGAGGCGATGGAGAGGGGCTTTGGAAACCCTAACGGTGACGGAGAACTGATAGGACGGGAGCAACCCCAGCATAGTAGAAATGGTCTGCTTCATGGAGTCCCTGGCGGAATCCGTAACGCCCTTGGAGATAACGGAGGTGTCGAGGGGCTCAATTTTCTTGAGCATGTTCGCAATCACGGAGAAACCGCGGTCGAAGCCGGACTTCCGAGTCGAGACGAACTCGTCCGACACGCCGCCGCCGTCGACGCCGGACATGAGGCATCGGACGGCGGAAGTCGAGCTGGCGGACAAACGACGCCGCCGGAAGGAGGAGGGGAGTAAGGGGCGGACGAGGAGGTGGCGGGTAATCGGGGGCGGCGGCTGGCAAGGCTTGAGAGACAGGTCGGTGAAGCGGGAGAGAATGACGGCGCGAGCTGTCGCCGCCATGGACGAACTGGTTATTTGTTGGAAGCTCTCTCGGCCTCTCTCACTGTCTTGTGGCTTGCGAGTCCTGGGAATCTTTTATCTTCGCCGTTTCAGTTTTGTTTGCTTTTGTAACTTGCGCGAGGAGATTGACCTGCGTTTTGAGTCAAATTACAGATTCACCACTCGACCAAACGCTTTGGGTGGACAGGGCCCACAGGAGAATATTAGTTAGCCAAGTACCGACTGAAAACGAGTACAATTTTGTTGTTGGATTTTTGTGTATTAATTTCCAATAAAATAAAATAGGGTTTTTAGCAACTTTGGTGTTTGAGATTTAAAAATCGATATAATTGGTTTTGAAGATTATTTATTGGCAATCATTTAGTTATTTTGTAAAAAATCTAATTCAAGTAGAGAGGTTGAATTGACAAAAGTAGCCTCAATTTAACTGAGATTTTTTACAAAATAACTGATGGTAGACAAGTCAGTGATCACTTTTATCGATTTTAAATTTCATGAACTAAGTGAGGAGTTATACCAATCTTAGAGATGAATTTGGATAAAAAGCCAATAAAACTTAATTACTATTTGAAACATGAAATTAAGAAATTGCAATTAATATAATCGAGTGAGTTGGCAATTTGCGAATGGACCAAGTATCTAGTTAGGAAAGTAGAGGAGAAAAAGAATTTGGTTACTACTTCCTTTTCTCCTTTTTTTTTTTTTTTTTTTTGCCTTCTTATATTTTTACTTGAAACAAACGTAAGTTCTGGAACACTTTGCGTTTGTTTATGCAACTCTCAAACCAGTTTAAGCTTCGTTATTGTCTTATCTTATTAATATAATACTCACATCAAATAGAACGAATGTAGACTCAAGTGAGATCAATGTACATGACATCTTATGCTTTTGTGAGGAACGTGTGAGGTTTGACGAGATCTAAGCATTTGTATACGTGTTTTTTCTCATATTAGGCATGTTTATTAAGTCAAGTCAACATCTTATATTAATTTTTTTATAGAGACAAAATGACTAAAAGTAAAATGTGAGACGAGAACACGAAAGAAAATGAGAATATGAGGGGAAAGAATCCTACTCCTACCAACAAATGCCAATGTCAGTGTCCTTTGGAGTTTCTTGTGTTTTTATTAAGAATCATTTAGTCGCAAAATTAATATGGATATAGATTCTCTCTCTTCCTATTTCTCTCCCACATTAAAAACATATCCAGGCTAATTCAAAGGTGAAGATTAGGCCAACAACAACCATTCTTAGGGTTGGTTTGGTATTGCTGTGCTTTAAAAAAAAACTGCTGTGAGAATAAGCGGCTGTGAAATAAAGCCAGTAGAGTGTTTGGTAAACTTTTTTGTGAAAGTGCTTTTGGAAAAAAAAAAAGCAGGATGATAGTGTCTTTTCATTAAAGGAGCACTGTAGCTCCGTGTGCTTTGAAAAAACTGGTTTTTTTTCAAAGCAGCAAATAGCAGCTTCAGCTTTTCCTTTGATTTTCAGCTTATTCTCACAGCAGCTTCCAAAATAAACCCTTTTTTTTCAGTTTACCAAACACAAAAATGACCCTCAGCTTTTTTTCACAGTGGCTTTTTTTAAAATCACCTCAATCCCAAACGGGGCCTTACACGTTTTTTAAACCCAAACGACGTCCGTGAACCTGAAAATGAGAGATTTTTCAGTGTACTCAGAGCACTGCACATACGCATGTCATTATACACATGTCACTATACAAGAGGAGAAACACTTGGAAAAAAAAATCCTTCCCTCAACTTGTATAATCACAAATGGAACCCGTCTATTACACGCTACCTTCTGGGATCCTCCACCGCGACAACAGGTTTCGCAATTTTCCTCGCCGTCCGGGAGCTGACCGGCGATAACAACAGCCTGATCCTCACGAGATTTCTGCTTCACTACCTGTAAATCTCAGTTCTGAGAAAACCCGGGAATTCGAATTCGAAATTTGAGCTCCGCGGGCAAGCAGACACGGCCGTTCATAGAGTGATCTTGGTGCGCAGAAAGGTCTTTTCATGCAGAGCTCTCTTTTGGGTTTGGTACGAGCAAAGATCACCAATTTAACAGCAGCTTAAGTAATTTTGGAAGAGAACAAAGACTGAAGAATCGACGGTAGGTCCTTTAAGCTTCAACAAAACAGGAAATCAAAAGTCAACCAGTTCTGGTAACGCTCCCCTCTTCATCAATTTCCAGCCAGTGGCAGTAAACGATGACCAACTGTTCCGTTTTGAACTCCCAGACTAACAAATATCTAGCTATGCAGGTGCGCAAATGAGTTGAGTTTTCGACAACATAGGCAAAGATATCATAATTTGGTCACAACTTTGAGCATTTCTGCCAAAGTGAAAACCAACGACTAGTACGAAGGTCTAAAAGAAAAACCAACGAGAAGTGCAACTTATGACTATTACCATTTCACCAGCAAAAAATAAATCAGTAACAGATACACAAGGATGGAAAACACATACGATCCAACTCCAACTGATTACAATATAAAATCTGAATCTTCATCCCACAATAAGCGAAAACAATTTCAATAAACCCCTAACAGGCAAAGTAAAGGAAAACCAAGATAAACCTTTTCTAAGACGCTAGCAATCTAGTTCATGATNTTCAATAAACCCCTAACAGGCAAAGTAAAGGAAAACCAAGATAAACCTTTTCTAAGACGCTAGCAATCTAGTTCATGATAATATTAAAAGACAGTAATTGGAAGTAGGAAATACAAAACCTATGGCTCAACTGTGCTTACTTGTTGCCACTCACCGTCGACAGATTCCTTCCACAATGTTACATTGTTATTTCCATCAGCCACAGCCAGCAAGTTTCCGGTTAGAGACCATGACACCCTCCAGACCGGGGTCTTAAAATCCTTCAAAACCTTCCCCTCCCATTGCTCACCTTCCTTGGCCACAGTCCAAATCACCACTGTTCCGTCCTGTGAAGCACTTGCGATTGTGGACTTTGGAAGTCCCAAGTTGGGTGCCCATGCTACATCTCTCACCCAATCACTGTGCATTTGAAGGGCAGGGAAGCAGTCCATCTTCCAGATCCCGTTGTACAGCTTCCACACCTTCACAGTATTATCACACCCACCGGATGCCAGCTTATGAACTGGATCAAGCAGAACAGATCCAACTAGAGCACCAGGAGCCATCGATGGCGCCCATGAAACTGAGGTTACTCCAACAGGGTGGGCTTGATCTATCTTAGTGGTGTCCCAACCACCATCGGCCCTGGCAGTGAAAACGGAAATATTCCCATCAGAAGAACCGCAAGCTAAGCTCAGACCAAGTTCATGAGGTGCCCAAGCAATGGAATTTACCGATGACTTGTGGTCGTCAAAAACATGAGCCTGTTGCCACTCATTGGGATTTCCCTCCTTCCAAATGATCACCTGCCCATCATATGAACAAGAAGCAAGAATCGACCCGAACTTGGGATGCGCCCAAGCTACCTCCCAAACAGGGCCTCTATGAGCTGACAATGTAGCAAGGTGCTGTGAAGCGTTTCCGACACCAATTATCTTAATGGTGCCATCAGACGAAGCTGTTGCTAGACGCTTTCCATAGTAATCCATGGCTACATCGTGGACGGTGTCCTGGTGACCCGTTTCGATCTTCTGGGCAGGCATCGTTACCGATTTATATTCTCGTGCCAAAAATGTCCCCAAATCACCTTCCCTTCAATTTCCTGAACTCGTCTCCTTTATTGCTTCCTCTGGATTACAATGTTTTGCATATCAAAATTCAAGTCTAAAATTCTGTAACTAAATTCCCAAATCATTGCAATTCAGATAATTTCTATCGGCAATTTATCTCACAAACAACAAGATATTGAAATAAATACAGTCACATTAAAAAAAATAATTCACTATAAAAACCCATATAATTAAATTTTCATATCTTATAATCCAAAATCAATCGCTATTTAAGATTAATAGCAGCAAAAAATAAATTAATTCCAGAAATTATGATTTCAGAAGCTCCGTAACGGAAGATCTTGAAATAAAGTGCGTTAGATCTGAAACTATCAAGCCAGAAAATTGAACTGATTTAACATCGGAATATAAATAAAGGACCACGGCGGAGGAGGGACTGACCTCTGGGAGGAAGAGGGTGAGAGAGAGGACGCGGCGGAGGTTTCTGATCGGAGAACCAAAATTTCCTCAGTTGAGAGAGAGCTTATCGTTTTAAGAGAGAGGAGAGAGAGTCGCTAAATTTCAGGCTTCAGCAGCTCAGAGCGCGTGCGTGTTTTTAGCGATATTTGGGCGCGTCGGCTTTGATATATAATCCGGGCGTAGGATAACTGATTCGGGATATGGGCTTCCTAATAGGTGCATGTGAAGAATCATCGCTCCAATAGATGTTAGCCACGTCACCTGTCAATTCAAGGCGAGGAACTCTCTTGCCAAGTGACATCACTGGTCCATTAGATTTTTGCCACATATTTAAAAAGAGCGTCACTCGTCTAATAAATATTTATAACACGGCTTTTTTTTATTACAAGAGGCTCAGGGCACAGAAAAATAAGCTCCTTGTATTCGGGTCTCACGCGAGCTATTATTATAGTAGACCCTGAATTCAAGAGGTTTTCCTTGTTTGTGTCTTGAGCGAAAGAAATTCTAGGGTTAGGCCTTCCGAACGACCTCATCCATGCACACACGAAATCTCACCCAGAGCCACTTGTTGCATTCCGACCCTGCTCACCCGCTATGCGTTCACCAAACATTCCGCTCTACATGGCGCTTGAACCAAAGAAGTTTTCTTTGGACGGACAACTGACATGGCACGAGTGATCAAACCCAAGAATCTCTTGGATGTAAGTACGTGGACAAAAAATTGGTCACTTCAAAAATAGCCCTCTATCATGTGAACCATTACAAGCAAAATACAAAATCCAAACATCACCATTAACCTCACTATCATTTTGAACACACAAATACTAATCGCATACATAATTGTTAGCAGCAGTTCTACAACAAAAAGAATCCCAAGGGCAAGTCTATCAATCGACTTGCTCGCAAGGGCAACCATGGATGGTTGCTTTGACTGTATCGCTACTCGTACGAATTGTCTTTGCACTTACTTGGCAACATGTATTGAAGTAGCAGCGTATATATGGTTCCCACTTTGATCATGTTGATAGTGGGATATGAGAAACCATTGTCATATGCTACTAACCCCATTGAAGAAGCATCCATGAGAATGGAGAAATGAAATCAAGTCACCAGTACCTTCATCTGTGTGGTCGTAACTTGAACTTGTAAACCTGCATTTCCACGGGAGAGATAAGGACGCATTATAGCGTTTAGCCATGAACCCTGCTGAAAAAGCAACCATGAGAATATAGTAAGAAAATCTGCTGCTAGTACATTCATTTGTGCGGCCGCAATTCCAACTTGTAAGCCTGTATTTCCATTGGAGACATAAGAACGTGTCCGTCTTGAGCAACATCTCCAAATTGATCAGTATACCCAAGCATATCCATGTCCTCATGTAAAAGATTTAAGGAAGTAGCTCTTGCATTAAATACCGCAAGGTTTTTGAACATGTAAAAGAGATTCACAGTCTCATCAGCAAATCTAGTGCACCCTGATCTGCCCTTCCGACAATATGAAGAGTCCCAGTTCTGTCTCTGTAAAATTAGCGCAAACCTAGAATCTCCGAGAGGTTGCTGAGTGTATTTTAGAGGTTGGGGAACCTTNAGTTCTGTCTCTGTAAAATTAGCGCAAACCTAGAATCTCCGAGAGGTTGCTGAGTGTATTTTAGAGGTTGGGGAACCTTAAAACTTACAATATGCAGATCACATGGTAAGGAAGCGGCTAAGGGGGAGAACGATCTTGGGGGTGGCTGCACTGTTAACTCCTCTGGCTTCTTGTTAATGAATGCATGCAACGGATAGTTCAGGTGAGTACTGACACGGTGAGAAAGAAGAGAGGGGTTCAAGGGCAATGGGTTGGAAACTGGGTTTGATGTGGCTGAAATGTTAGACTCCACAACGATGTGGAAGACTACATTCATAGCACGGTTGTCCATCACTCCTTGTCCAAGACCTCGTCCATCATCTCTTACCAAACGACGGTCAAGCATAATCTCCAACCATCCATTTTTAAGACTTGCGACACCCAACGACTGCCGGGAATGGACTGAAAACCGCTGACCATTGGAGCCCTGCATGAATGCAAGAGAGGGCATAGGGTAATAATTGCCCTGAACTGGGATTTTATCATAGGTTTCTCTCCGGCTCATCTGAAAGCCATTTAAATCAGAAAAGAATATTCTTTTGTTATCAACATCTGTTTTATACCTAACTATCAACTCCTTGTCATCAAACTCCTGGCCGAGAAGCTCAACATGATACTCCTTCTCAATGAGAAATTCCTGTACAGTATTCTCTCCATTGTAGATACGGGTGCTATGAGAAATGGGGCTCTTCTCCCATGCAGTCCTTGGATAAGAGTAAACTTCCTGCACCAAAGGGCCCTCAGAGATCACCAACTGCCCACCTTCTTCGATGATAGGCTGGGCATCACCTTTCGGTTTAAACAGGTAGGCTCCACTTCCCGAGCTAGAGTACATAGCTATTTCCTCACCCGCAACATTTTGCAAACCATTCTTATAGCTTATTTTCTGCAGCAAGCCATGCTTCACATCAAAGGTGAGTATGTGGTTCCTGTTCTGGATTTCAGCCACATCAGCGTTTGGTTTTGAGCAAGCATATGGAGTGGGACAAGATAAAGAACCAGACTTTGAGAAAATTTTTAGTTTTGCTGGTTTGGCCTTTTCACATCCAACAAACCCATTAGCAATGTAATATGTTTGCAACCCCAATGCCGGAACAGAAGCCTGCCAGTAGACACGGTGCCTTCCAGTAAAAGTTTTGCTTTTATCATGCTGAAGCTCAGGGGATATTTGGCTTTGAACACATGTCCAGTTTGAGTCTAGAACAGTAACATCTGGACGGTTAACAATAACCATCACAACCTCTTCTCTTGTCTGCTCCAAAGGATTAAAAAACACCACCGACTGTCTAGTTCCTTCACGGGCCATGATTGCTCTATGAACAGGCTGAACATCATATTTAGATCTCACCTGTTCTGGCTCAAACTGAGACGGGTTATTGTCATTTTTCTCATGGCGCATTCCGAGCAGTACTTCAATAGCTTTAGACATGAAAATCTGCAAGTCCTGCAAAGATGTGTGCATCCGAGTCCCATAGTCCAGGACCACATGATCTTTAGCAGTACCAGTCACTCCATCGTGATGCTGGAAAAGAGCTAAGTTCCTCCTAGCTGCAGCCAACTTGTAGGAGAACCCCAAGGGCAACTTTTCACATTGTGGTTTCTGGCAGTACCCAAGCAGGAAAGCAATCATCATATCTGTGGTACGAATTGTCTGCTCGAGAACTCGATCAACAGCCTTGAAGAAAGGCCTGGAAACATAATAGCCACTCCAATAGTCCTGTTGCCTATCAGCATAAGTGAAGAAGTCACCTGACAAAGAAGGAAAACCCCCAACCTGAAAGGAACCAATCTCACCAGGAAGTGAATGATTTATTCTTTCAGCCTCCTCACGAAGGGTCCAAAAGTAATCTTCCAGAGTTCCAAACTTGGCCTCTGTGTTCAAACTGGGATTAGAATTGATATAATCAAACAGCATTTGGTAGTTCCTAAACTGAGCTTCAGCTTCATCGATGCTTTTGTAGCGGAAATCATCTCCAAGAGGAATAAGAAGTGTATTTGTCCTGTACAGTGTTGATTTCTTCTTATATTGATCTAGTAGAATAAGTGCCCGCTCCTGAACATTTCCCTGGTTGGTCTCTACTGGATCGTCTCTCCACGGACAGAGTTCATAATCAAAGCCATGCATTCGAGCAAAGTCAAACTGACAACAAATAGCAGGCTCTGGACCACAAGTATGTGGAATATCATAAGAATAAAAGGGCATCATGTGGACAAAAATATCGGTAGTTTCATCCACATCCCAGCTCTGACGCCATACATACTCCAAATTTTTATGCAGTGCAAGTTCCTTCTTCAGCTCATAATGGGTCCTCTGAATAAGCATATTTTCAAAACCCATGCGACGGAGAAGATATGCCATGGTAGGTGAGTATCCAAATGGATCTATTGCCCAAGCATTTTTAGGAATAACCCCAACAGTTTCGTTCAACCACATATTTCCTTCTGTCATCTGACACATCCATTGCCAAAACATAAAATCAGCAACTCGGCAGCAAAAGAGACGCATAAAATCATAAAAAAGAACAATAGTAAAAATGAAGATAAATGTACCTGCTCAATTATGGCATAATAATGTGAATTAGCCTGCATCAAGAAGAGGAACCAATGTATTAAGCTTCAACAACACAAACGCATTAATTACAAAATCACGTCATGTACTAGGAGTAATCTAAGCATATGGTAAACTCTGACCACTGGAAAAAAAAAAAGAGAATTGTACCTAGATGCAATGGGGTGGTGACGAGAACGAAATATCATAAAATACTAGTTGACGATCAAGTAAAAACAAACATGCGGTTAAACAAAAAGCCTATGAATATGAATATTACCTCATCGTTCATTACCCAGCCACCTCCAACAATTTCGAGCTGACCATTTTTCACCAAATTGGTGAATGACTCCCTTTTGTGATCAGAGGCATCTCTCCACCATCTTTCCAGATAAGACATCTCTTCCCATATAAACTTGCGCCGAGAATCCTACACATCCAAGAAAAATCCACCCAACTGAATCTCACACAAACTTTGGAAAGTCTCGAAAGCAGAAAAGCAAAACCAAAGATTATACGTAGCCTATATTTTTTTTCTCAGCTGCAATTACTGCTATATCGCAAAATGCAAGTTCTTCTATAATTAAAACAATCAATCCAAGAAAAAGCATTAGCATTTAGCAGATATATTAACTGGATCATACGAACGCAATGCACTAATCATATAAAACAAGAAAATTTAACACCAAATGAGCAAAATTTAAGCTCAAAGCAAAACCCAATTGAAAGTTTGAATCTTCCGCTCACCTTCGAAAGCGTATCGACAATGGTGTCGAGAATATGTCTGGATTGCATATCGTAGTACTCTTCCACCGTGAGCTTCCAGCCTGGATCGTTATGCGAATGGGGCACCACGATCACCTTCAATTTCTCAGAGTCCCACTCGTCCCCTTTGTAGCTCACCCGCCACCCCTGCTTCCACGGCCCGCCGTCCACATCCGAGAAGTCAATCTTGTCGTACAGGTCTTTGGTGGTGATGTCGACGGTGGCCCCCGCATCGGCGTCGGCGGCCGAGACGTTCTTGCGGGAAACGGGCTTTCGGGGCTTGGAGAAGCGGGCGGGGGATTTGGATTTGAAGTGGGAGGAGAGGGGTGTGGGGACGCCGTAGCGGAGGAAGACGATGAGGAAGAAGAAGAGAGAGATCGAGAGGCCGATAACGAAGAAGTTTGCGAAGATGAAGTCGCGGAGGGGTAATCGCCTGCGGGGCTTTCTGGTGAGCTTGGATTTGGGGTTGGAAGCGGAGGAGGAAGGGAGGAGGGAGTTGGCCCAGCCGCCGCGGCGGGTGCTGCCAATGTACGACGAGAAAGCCATTCCCGTTTGTTTTGTTTTGGGGGAAATGAGATCGAACGGAGGGGGAGGGGGAGGAGGAGGAGACGGACTTTGCAGTCAGTCGTTTGCTTGCTGATGATGGGTGGGACCCGCGGCGGAGACCTTTCAGTGTTGCAGTTGTTGTACTTGCAGTCTTGGTTTAATCTAGTGATGCACTCCTATTTTCGTACTCTTTTTATAATTTACGTTAATATTTTATATTATTATTATTTTATATTTTATTATTTTTATAAAAAATTAATATAAAATATTGATATGGTTTAATTGTGACCACGTAAACAGAAGATGATGGAAAGAGTATGGAAATAGGAGGAAGACAATCCACCTCCATACCAAATTACCGATCGGATCCGTTGGATTATGGGACTTTTCTTTTGGAACGAGGATTCTATCAGATCCTTTTTGCGAGGATTCCATAAATCTTTCAATTACATCTGTTTATCGTACATCATGAATCAGTTTTCGTCAAATATTATTTATATTTAATTTTAAATAAAAATATTTATAATAATTTATAATCTCACAATATACAATGAACAAATATAATTAAAGAATTCCCAAAATTCTCAAATCCGAAAATAATATTCAATCTTTCATTTCCACGTTATTGACTTTTTAGTTTTTCATGCCCATATCATAATCGGAGAAAATTGGGTACTAGAAAAGTATAAAGGAGACAAAGTCATGGCACTACATTTTCTCGTTCTAAAATCTCCATTTTGCACTGTCTAGGCCTTTATCTAGACGTTAGACAGTTAGGTACCATCTTAATTAATTTTTAAGCATATGAAATTAAAAAATGATGTTTAAACTTGCCTAAGAGTTTGTCTAAGTGCTTGCTTAAGTCGCAACTCTCGTTTAGACAGAAATTAAATAACTTTTCATTTTGCATTTTATTTCTTCAATAAATTGTAGGAAACTTGTTGAATACTTTGATAAACACTCATTATACTCTTGTTCCTATGTTTTCAATACTTTATAATTTATGTCATTCTATTCCAATACAATTATGTATTTTATAAGTAAAAATTGACAACATTTTATATGTTATTTAATAATTTAAGTAAAATTAAAATAAATAAAAAAACTTTCTAGGTCCCTCTCTGTTTGCCCGACTATTGCCTTTTAGAACCTTGCATTTTCTACACAATTTTAGATACAAATTTTAGACTCTTGGATCATATAAGATAGAAGCACTTTTTAGAAAGCACATGGATAGACCAAAAAAACAGAGAAAGCACATGTGCTCTCTCACAAATAATTAAATTTTAAAAAAAAATTGGAATTTTTTTGGTCCAAATTTCCTCGAATTCGAACCAACGTGCACATTACTTGTACGGGTAAGATGATCATATGAAGCCTGATTTAGAAACCCTAAACCCTAATGAAATAATTGAACTCGAATGCAATTGGCACGAACATACTTCGGAAATAATTCCTTCATAAATATGATTTCCTTAATGTTAAGTGTCTTCCCGCCCTCCGAAAAGGATAAATAACCGTGACCTGCCGACAGTTGTCTCCATTAAGAAAAAAAAAACGTAAGCATCTTATTTGGGAGAAGGATGTTGTTGATCACCACAACTTCGTCTTCAACTGTCAGTGTCACCTCTTCTCCTGCCAAAAGAAAACAAGAGGGCTCTGCGAATTGGTCAGCTGAATATAGTGATAATTTCGTTCCAAAGTTAATTTAGGGCACTGTGCGTAGCCAAATTGGCGAGAACATCGTGCAACTCTAGTGTCACACTCCAATTTCCGTCGTAATATAAATTATATTGCCTGCAAAAATAAATGTACATATCCAATCTACCCAACAAAAAACTATCGCCCTTTGCATGTTTCTTTGCATGTTCAAACACAATTACATGCATGCCCATATTCAAGCAGAGATAGATTTGGCATCATAAACTTTAAAATGTCGGACAAAATCTTTTCTCAGCTTCAAGATGCACACGAAGTCCCCGAACGATGGCAAAAGAGGCGCTGGAGAATCCATCTGGAACTACCAACAGGCTCCTCAATCGCATCGAGTCCACAACAAATGGGCTACAATGTCACTGCCAATTCTGTCGAGGGATGAAAGTTGTCGAAAGTTACAATGCTATGATCCAACGCATTCCAACTGCAATGTTAAGTCCTTGACTCCAGCTTCGTGTAGTACGTGTGAGACCTTTGCCTTTGCAGCAGCCTTGTCGATTTCTGTTGAGACATGGAGATGGAGAGTCCCCACTACGTCGCTGTTTGTGAAACTCCATATGTGCCAGTTCCGAATGCCAGAAACCCCCCTTATCTTCCTAACCTCGATAAGAGCTTTTCTCAAATCCTGCTCGTGTGCTCTGGGAATTCTTTGGAGCAAGATTTCTGCCGAGTTTCTAAGTAATGGGATAACCGAAGATATAATCAAGACGGAAATGAATATCGAGCAGGCAGGATCAGCAACCAGCCATCCCTTGTACTTAATCAAGAGGGTTGATATCACAACTCCGACACTTCCCAAGGTGTCAGCCAAAACGTGCAAAAATATTCCTTCCATGTTGTGGTCAATGTGGCGATGTTGATGCTTAGCTGATTTTTCTCCATCAATTGGCTGTTTATGGCCATGGAAACCTGCTTCTTGAATGTGAGATTCCGCCACTTGATGGGGTAAGCTTCCATGAGTGTGGGCGTGGTCATGGTGTTCGTGCTGGTGGGCATGGTCATGGTGTTCATGCAGGTTCGCATGGTCATGGTGTTCGTGCTGGTGGGCATGGTCATGGTGTTCATGCAGGTGGGCATGGTCATGATGTTCGTGCTGGTGGGCATGGTCATGGTGATGATGTTGGTGGGCATGATCATGTTGGTCATGGTGGTGGCTATGAACGTGGCTGTCATGCTTACTATGGCCATGGTGGTCATGCTGATCATGTTGGTGATCATGGCACTCTTTGCTTCCGCAATTGTGATCTTTAGAACTGACAGAACTGCCATGTTGGTGTTCATGATGATGGTCATGGTGGCCAGAACATGATTTTTCATGGTCTTCACTGAAAACAGGTATACATTCCTCATGCTTTCCATGACCTTCATGATTATGCCCAACAGAGTCATGCGAATGCGGGTGATGGTGGGAGTGGGAGCATGATCCTGATCCACCATGAGCATGGTGATGCTCCTCGTGAAAGAAGATTAAACCAACCACATTAACAAGAAGCCCCCCGATCGAAACAACTAATAAACTGCTAGTCGATATCTCCTGAGGGTCCAAAATCCTCTCAAACGACTCCAAAACTATCAACAATCCAACCAACACCAGGAAAACAGCATTAGTATATCCTGAAAGAACCTCAAATCTCCCACGCCCATAATTATACTGATTGTTTGCAGGCAAGCGAGAAATATACGAAGCATATAGCCCAATTGCAAGAGCAGCACAATCAAACAACATGTGACAGGCATCAGATATCAGCCCCAGACTATTGCTCATGAACCCAGCAGCAAATTCCACAAACATGTATCCAGTATTGATCATAAGGAAAAGTGCAATCTTGCGTGACTTCCTCTCACTCAAAATGTGCTTAATCGGCTTCATAATGGCGGTAGTAAACGATTCTGAAGACTCCATCCCCAGTTCAAGATATTTCAAATAGTAAGGATCCAATTCCCTAACAGCAACATACAGTAACAACCCACATAGCAACAGTCCCCAAAGTGATAATTCAGGAAAATAGAACAACTCCAACACAAGAGTACACAGAAATGTTACTATATACTCTCTTCGGAAATCGTTTGAACTCAATGACTTGTCATCACTAAAACTTTCACTCAGAAGCACCCCGAAAACAACGGTGTTTGCCAGAGGCCAAACTAAAGTTCCCATTGAAACTCCATCTCCCTGAGCTTCAAACATGAAAAAACTCACACCAGCAGGAATGAACAGCACAACAGTTGTAAAAAACAGCGAAATTACACGAACCCGTTTTCGACCCAATTGCCTAATTGTTCCCCAATTCATCGATACCCGTTCGTAGCAACCCAAAAATCCAGCGAGAAATGGAAGCATCATTGGCCAAATTCTCACACAATTGACTCTTGGAAACAGTGAAAGTCCCAAACTTTCAACCAATTTAGCAGAAAATGGGAAGCAGTCAATCCGATCCCAACTCATAGATAACAAAAATAACCCAGAAAACAGAGCGAGAAACCCACGGACCTTGGAGGACCGATTCCGATCGCCGCCGACACTCAAATCCTGGCCATCCGCCAAGAACCGGGCTGCCACGTTGCCGGACAATTCTGCCAGGATCATGGCGGCGGTGCCGCAATAACGAAGCGCCTGAAACCGGAGGAGGAAGACCACGGCAAGAAGAATAGATTTGGCGACCAAGATTCTGTGCTGGGACTGTGTGATCAAGGTGAGAGAGAAGATGGGTTGGTTTTGCTTTTGGTGAAAAGGGTCTTTGGAAGAGGAGGAGGAGGTGAGGAGGGAAGAGGAGAGGGTGAGGAGGAAGGAGAGGAGAGAGACGAGGAAAGAGAAGGGGAAGAGAGAGAAAGAAGGGGAGGAGCGGAGGAAAGGGAGGAGGGAATAGAGGGAGCGGAGGGAGAGGAGGAGGAGGAAGAGGAAGGAGAGGGAGGACTTGCTGCTGTTGGGGTTGAACGGTTTGGGGTTGAGGGATGAGAGGCGGTATTTGGACGGAGTTGCAATCGGGGTCGATGAGAAAGGGTAAACAGGGTACTGTCTAGATGTGGCGGTGGTGGGTGTGGCGGAGAAGGCGGTGGGTGTAGTGGTGGAGAAGGTGGTGGGGGTGGTGGGACGTTGGGGGAGTGAGAGACGGTGAGGCCTGTGCTGCTGGTGGTGGTGGTGGTGGTGATCGGCCATGTTCCCAAATCACCTTTCCTTCAATTTCCTGAATTTATCTCCTTTATTGCTTCCTCTGGATTACAATGTTTTGCTTATCAAAATTCAAGTCTTGTTCTACACCTAAATTCCCAAATCACTGCAACAAGATATTGAAATAAATAAATTCAAATTAATAAAATAAAAAATTATTCAATATAATTAAATATCCAAAATCAATGGCAAATCAAGTTTAATTGCAGGAAAAAATAAATAAATAAATTCCAGAAATAGTGATTTCGGAAGCTCCGTGAGGGAGGATCTAGAAATGAAGTGTGATAGATCTGAAAATATCGTGTCCGAAAATTGAATTGATTTCTCATTGGAATATAAATAAGGATAACGGCGGAGGAGCGGCTGACCTCTGAGAGGAAGAGAGAGACGACGCGGTGGAGGTCTCTGATCGGAGAACCAAAATTTCTCCGCTTGGAGAAAGCGCCGGTCGTTTGTGAGAGAGAGCGAGAGAGACCTGCTAAATTTCAGGCTTCAGCAGCTCAGAGTGCGTGCGCGTGTGTTTCTCAGGGAATGGTTGGGCGCGTGGGCTTTGACCAGTTAGCCCAGTTGGTCTTATACTAGAAAATTTTAATTATTAAGGGAGCACGAGTACATCCATGTTTTTATGTAAATGGTAAGAAATTTTATTTTTTAAGTTATTAATTTTTTAACACACATATTACACTATTTGTATAATAACATGTGATGTATCACCTCGTATGCCGATCACACATATCAGTATAGTAACACTTACACCATGTGTAAGTGGTGTATAGATGTTTGCCGCACGATCTTCTTTTGATTACAAGAGGCTCAAGACAATGGGGAGATTTTTTAGTATGACGGTACACGAGATGGTATATTATGAAAAAGATTTTCTATTAATTGCCGCATAATTGTTAGCAGCCAGTTTTACAACAAAGTGAAACCAGGGATGGTTGCTTTGACTGTATCACTGCTCGTACGAATCGTCTTTGCCCTGACTTGGCAACATATAAATGCTACCAACCCCACTGAAGAAGCTTCCATGAGAATGCAGTAATGGAATCAATCAATCTAAAATATCGATATTATCCCGATATTTCTATCGAAATTTTCATATTTTTGAACTATCTATATTTCCGATATCATCGATATTTTAGACCTTGATAGGAACTCTATGTGATACTAAGTCACTCATGTATCTTACCATGTAATGTATAAAATATAAAATATTGTACTAATTCATTATATATAAATGATTATGTTGTGTTTAAACTTCTTTCATTAATTACTATATATTTTCTACCCTCACAATATTTGTCAGCTCACTATATAATCAACTTAAATCAGTTAAATCCATCATGCAATACATTTCCTTCCAATTTTTGTGATAAACTAATAGATAATTGACTAAATAAATATTTTGCAAAGTTTCAATAAAAATTTCCAAGTTTTTCTTACGATTTGTGGTTTTTATTTAATTTTTATCGATATCGATAGTATCTCAATATTTCCATCAAAATTTCCGTATTTTTAGACTACCGATATTTCTGATATCATCGATATTTTAGACTAATACTTTCATCCGTGTGGTCCTAACTTGAACTCGCAAGGGGTGAAAGATCTTGGGGTGGCTGTACGGATAACTCCTCTGGCTTCTTGGCAATCCAAATTTCCTTTGATTCGAACCAACATGCACATTACCTGTACGGGTAACATGCTGGTATCAAGCTGATTTAAGAACCAAACAAGCCTCGGAAATTTTAACCTTTACACATGGGTAAAATTAGACAGAATTTGAATAGAAATTTTGATTTTGTTTATACCATATTTAAGGACTCGTATTTAGATCTTGTACAAATATTTGAGGGACTTAAATGTAATTATGTGATAAAGAAAGAGGTAAATATGTAATAAGTGATGAGTCCTTATTCTATAAAAGAACCTATCACCCTCACAATTGGGAGATGCTAATTCCTAGTGTCACGGGATGACTCTTTAAGCCTTCCGCCCGTGCGGCACTTAGACTTGAATATCTCGATGAACAAGCTAAGTAAGCCTTCGAAGCCCCGCTTCCCCGGATTGAATCACAAAGAAAGCTAAGATAGCTTGGAGAATGCTAAAATCACTTAGAAGATGGGAGAAAAGAAGCTTTGTATTGGAACTTAGGAGAACTTTACAATTGCTTACAATTCTTGGATGGCTTGGCCAAATGGCCTTGCCTCCTATTTATAGGCCTAAGTCACCTCCTCAATGGAGGGTTCTAGAATCCCCTACTTACATCCAAAAATATCTAGCATAGTTCTAGATACAACTTGCCTAATCTAGATTGTTCTAGGTGAGGCTTAAATATGTACACTTGTGTGGAATGTTCCGGAATGCCCTAGATTATCTTGAACGTTCCGCCATGTTCTTGATTTTTCCGGGATGTTCCAGAAGCTTCCATGAAGGCAAGGCTTTATGGGCTTAGATATATGATGTCTTGGGCATTTTCTTTGTTTTTAACATACGGCCCGTGACATCCTCCCCCACTTAAGCCGTCGACGTCCTCGTCGACTCTTGCCTCTCGAATGTATTAATCAGGTCCTTATATTGCCATAAGGACGTCTCCTTCTCCCATGTTGCTTCGGAGTATGGTAGCCCCTTCCATTTGACAAAGTACTCCACATGCTTTGGTTGTCTTGGTCGCACCACGACACGCTTGGCTTCAATGCTCTCCGCTTCTTTGTCAAATGCCTCCGTCATCAAAGGGGGTGCTCGATGAGACTCACCTCGGCTTGGTTCCTCATTGTCTGCATGATAAGGCTTCAAGTTGCTCACATGGAACACCGGGTGAAACTTGAGACGGGGTGGGAGTTCCACAACATAAGCGGCTTTGCCAACCTTCTTCATGATAGGGAATGGTCCCTCATATTTCCGCAACAAGCTCTTGTGCAAGCCACGAGTACTCTTGTGCTGAGACGCATTGAGCTTCACAAAGACTTGGTCGCCGGTTTGGAACTCCACATTCCTTCGCTTACGATCCGCCCATTTCTTCTTCTTCTTTGAAGCCTTCTCCAAGTGAGCTCGAGCAAGTTCGTGGGCTAATTGCCACTCCTTAGCGGTTTTGAAAGCGGCTGGACTATTCCCCGTGTAGCCAGTCACGACCGTGTTCGGGGTCAAGGGTTGTTGCCCTATAGCCAACTCGAACGGACTTTTCCCCGTCGACTCCGAACGTTGCAAGTTATAAGAGAATTGGGCAACATCAAGTAACTTAGCCCAATCTCGTTGATTGGCACTAACATAGTGCTGTAAATAAGTCTCTAACAATGCATTAACCCACTTCGTTTGTCCATCAGTTTGGGGATGAAAAGCTGTGGAGAAGTCTAACTTTGAGTCAAGTAGCTTGAAGAGCTCCCTCCAAAATCTACCCGTGAAGCGAGCATCTCGATCACTGACTATGTTCCTCGGGACACCCCAATACTTCACCACGTGCTTTAGAAACAAGCGTGCAGCTACTTCGGCTGTGCACTCCACAGGTGCGGGTATGAAAGTGGCATACTTGGTGAATCTATCCACCACGACGAAGATAGATCCACATCCATCAGACTTGGGCAAATGTGTGATGAAATCCATGGTCAAACACTCCCATGGTCTTGATGGGGTGGGAAGTGGTTCCAACAGTCCTCCCGGTTGCCTTTGTTCCACTTTGTCTTGTTGGCACACAAGACAAGTCTTCACGTAAGAATCTACATCATCCCGCATTTGTGGCCAATAATAAGCATCGCTCACCAAGGCCAACGTGCGGTGAGTGCCAGGATGTCCTGCCCACATTGAGTCATGGCACTCCTTAAGAATTTCTTTCCTTAAACTCCCCCACTTTGGGACGTAGATCCGCTTGCCCTTGGTGTATAGCAAGCCGTCCTCAAGCCAAAACCTTCTTGTCTTCCCATTCTTGACAAACTCCACAATGTTCTTGGCTTGGACGTCATATGATAAACCTTCTCGGACACGGCCCAAGAGATGGCTTTGCGGCTTGAGTACCGTAGCCATTAACTCTACTCGTCTACTTAGAGCATCGGCCACCACGTTCTCCTTTCCTTGCTTGTACTCTAGCTTGTAATCAAACTCTGCTAAGAACTCTTGCCACCTTACTTGCTTAGGTGCTTTTGTTGGGTTTGAAAGTAGCTAGTGGCAACGTTGTCCGTCTTGATGATGAATGAGGTACCAAGCAAGTAATGCCTCCAAACTCTAAGGCAATGGACGATGGCGGTCATCTCCTTTTCATGGGTCGTGTACCTCTTCTCGGCATTGTTTAGCTTGCGACTTTCATAGGCTATCGGATGTCCCTCTTGCATCAACACTCCTCCTATGGCAAAGTCGGAAGCATCAGTGTGCAACTCGAATGGCTTGCTAAGGTCGGGCAACCTTAGTACAGGCTCCTCCATTAGGGCCTTCTTCAACCTCTCAAAGGCCTCTTGACACCGGTCCGTCCATTCCCATGCCTTGTTCTTCTTAAGAAGGTCCGTTAAGGGTGCCGCTATGGCTGAGTACCCTTTAATGAATCTTCGATAGTAGTTGGCTAGCCCCAGAAAGGATCGTAGTGTTGGTACCTTGGTCGGCAGTTCCCACTCTTGAATGGCCTTGATCTTGCCCTTTTCCATCATAAGTTTCCCCTCCTTTATCTTGTGGCCAAGAAATTCTACTTCTTTTGTGGCAAGGGAGCATTTCTCCTTCTTGACATAGAGTTCATGCTCCCGAAGGGTCTTGAACACTATGCGCAAGTGCTTGACGTGCTCCTCCAATGTCTTGCTATAGATAACGATATCATCAATGTAAACCACGACAAACTTGTCAAGATAAGGATGGAATACCTTGTTCATCAATGTGCAGAATGTTGCGGGGGCATTGGTCAGACCAAATGGCATGACTTTATACTCGAACGATCCATATCTGGTCACCATCGCCGTCTTCGATTCGTCTCCAGGGGCTATCCTCACTTGGTAGTATCCCGATCGAAGATCTAACTTTGTGAAGTACCTTGCTTCACCAAGTTGATCGAATAAGTCAGCGATTAACGGAAGTGGGTACTTGTTCTTGATGGTAATCTTGTTCAATGCTCTATAGTCGATGCACAACCTCAGGCTACCTTCTTTCTTGCGTTGGAACAAGACAGGTGCACCATATAGGGACTTGGAGGGTTGGATGTAGCCAGCATCAAGTAGCTCGTTGAGTTGCTTTCTCAATTCCTCCAACTCGGGTGGCGACATCCTATAAGGTGATTTGGAGGGAGGCTTAGCACCAGGCTCCAACTCAATCGCATGGTCGACCTCTCTCCTTGGTGGCAACTTCTTTGGCAGTTTCCTAGGTATCACGTCCGCAAACTCCACAAGGACTGCTTTCACTTGTTTCGGCAAAGGCCCATGCTTCTCCTCCCCTTCATTCAACATTAGGGTTGCAAGAAATGTGGCCTCGCCCTTCTTCCAAGACTTGGCAAATTGAATTGCCGACAAGTGCTGGGTACACTTCTTGGCTTGCCTTTCCAATGGCACCAGGCAAGGTTGTCTTCCGTCTGCCAGGATACAGAAAATATTGTAGAAGGGAATGGGAAAGGCTCGTACCTTGTCCATGAATTCTAACCCAATGACTACGCCATAGTCGTCCATCTTGACTACGGTGAAGTCGATCTTTCCCTTCCATGTGCCAATGTCTACTTGTACATTGCGCGCAACTCCAACAATGGGGGTGGCAGCGGAATTTACCGTCTTCACGCTACCAGGCTCCTTTGTGACTCGGAGGCCAAGCCTTGTGGCTTTCTCCGACGTCATGAAGTTGTGTGTTGCTCCCGTGTCCACCAACACACGCGTCGTCTTGTCACCAGTCTTGACGTCGACGAACAATGATCCTCCTCCAACCTGAGCCTTGGGTTGTGGGAGGGTTGTCTGGATGGCATTCAGTAGACGGATGCATCCCATGCTTGCATCGTTACTCTCCTCGGCCTTGTCCTCCTTGAAAGCCATGGCCTTAAGGGCCTTCTTTTGTGGGCAATCTCGCATCATGTGAGGGCCGTCGCATAGGTAACAATTGGGTTGCCAAGACTTACCCTTGCCTTTGTCATGCTTATCGGCTTTCTTCTCCTTCGGTTTGCTTGTCTCGGCCTTATCCTTCGGTTTATGTTCTCCCCCACTTCTCTCATGGTTACCCTTCTTCCCCGTGGACTTGGAATCACCTTGGTGGCTTGATTTAAACTCAATCAAGGACTCGGCGGCGGCAATGGCATCAGACAATGTTTGCACGTGTCTCCTTTGTAGTTCGAGTTTTGCCCAATTTTGCAGTCCACTCATGAAGTACATGAGCTTGTCTTCCTCTAGCATGTTGGGCACCTCGAATAACAAACTCACGAAGGTGTTGACATAGTCTTTGACACTCCCCGTTTGCTTGAGCCACCTTAGTTTCTCCTTGGCTTCATACTTGGCATTTTGGGGATAGAAGTGCAACATAAGATCTTTCTTAAATTCATCCCAAGTGGTGAGAGAGAACGTACCTTGCTCAATCTCCATGCTTCGACGACGCCACCACATAAGGGCATTGTCAGCTAAGAACATGGTTGCCGTTGAGATTTTGGACTCGTCATCTTCAAGCTTCAGGTACTTGAAGTATCGCTCCACGTTCCACACGAATGTGTCGAGCTCCTTTGCTTCCCTCTTCCCATTATAGGATTTGGGTTTAAAGGAGTCGATTACCTTGGAGTCCAACGCCTTGATTTCCCTCGGCCCTTGCACGAATTGCTTCACGACTGCTTCTTTACAAAACGCCACATCTCCCTTAAGTTCCCTTGTGTCCTTTATCTCTTCTTGAAGCGCCACAAACCTCGCCTCTATGTTGTCAAGGTGAACCTGGACTTCCCTCCGCATCTTGTCTGCCATGGTGTTGAGAGCGCCAAGGAGCTCATCTCGTAGCCCTTCCACCAAGCCACGCAGTTCATCCTTACCATTGTCCACCATGGTTTGGATTTCCTCCTTGTCGACAACGTCCTCATCAAGTCGAGTATCGAACTCGAGTATGGTTCGTTCCACCTTCTCGAGTCGCTCTTCCATGGTCTCCATCGATGCTTGCAAGTCCTTCAACTTTGGCTTGCTCTTGGCAACGTCTTGGACCTCGGCAGCACGCTCCCTTAGCTCGGAGACTCCGGACACCGTCTCTCCACTTGCCATATCCTACTTTCCTTCAAGTGATTCACGAGCTTGGCTCTGATACCAGCTGTCACGGGATGACTCTTTAAGCCTTCCGCCCGTGCGGCACTTAGACTTGAATACCTCGATGAACAAGCTAAGTAAGCCTTCGAAGCCTCGCTTCCCCGGATCGAATCACAAAGAAAGCTAAGATAGCTTGGAGAATGCTAAAATCACTTAGAAGATGGGAGAAAGGAAGCTTTGTATTGAAACTTAGGAGAACTTTACAATTGCTTACAATTGTTGGATTTCTTGGATGGTTTGGCCAAATGGCCTTGCCTCCTATTTATAGGCCTAAGTCACCTCCTCAATGGAGGGTTCTAGAATTCCCTACTTACATCCAAAAATATCTAGTATAGTTCTAGATACATCTTGCCTAATCTAGATTATTCTAGGTGAGGCTTGAATATGTACACTTGTGTGGAATGTTCCGGAATGCCCTAGATTATCTTGAATGCTCCGCCACGTTCTTGATTTCTCCGGGACGTTCCAGAAGCTTCCATGAAGACATGGCTTCATGGGCTTGGATATATGATGTCTTGGGCATTTTCTTTGTTTTTAACATGCGGCCCGTGACATCCTCCCCCACTTAAGCCGTCGACGTCCTCGTCGACTCTTGCCTCTCGAATGTCTCGATCAAGTCCTTATATTGCCATAAGGACGTCTCCTTCTCCCATGTTGCTTCGGAGTATGGTAGCCCCTTCCATTTGACAAAGTACTCCACATGCTTTGGTTGTCTTGGTCGCACCACGACACGCTTAGCTTCAATGTTCTCCACTTCTTTGTCAAATGCCTCTGTCATCAAAGGGGGTGCTCGATGAGACTCACCTCGGCTTGGTTCCTCGTTGTCTGCATGATAAGGCTTCAAGTTGCTCACATGGAACACCGGGTGAAACTTGAGACGGGGTGGGAGTTCCACAACATAAGCGGCTTTGCCAACCTTCTTGATGATAGGGAATGGTCCCTCATATTTCCGCAACAAGCTCTTGTGCAAGCCACGAGTACTCTTGTGCTGAGACGCGTTGAGCTTCACAAAGACTTGGTCGCCAGTTTGGAACTCCACATTCCTTCGCTTACGATCCGCCCATTTCTTCATCTTCTTTGAAGCCTTCTCCAAGTGAGCTCGAGCAAGTTCGTGGGCTAATTGCCACTCCTTAGCGGTTTTGAAAGCGGCTGGACTATTCCCCGTGTAGCCAGTCACGACCGTGTTCGGGGTCAAGGGTTGTTGCCCTGTAGCCAACTCGAACGGACTTTTCCCCGTCGACTCCGAACGTTGCAAGTTATAAGAGAATTGGGCAATATCAAGTAACTTAGCCCAATCTCGTTGATTGGCACTAACATAGTGCCGCAAATAAGTCTCCAACAATGCATTAACCCGCTCCGTTTGTCCATCAGTTTGGGGATGAAAAGCCGTGGAGAAGTCTAACTTTGAGCCAAGTAGCTTGAAGAGCTCCTTCCAAAATCTGCCCGTGAAACGAGCATCTCGATCACTGACTATGCTCCTCGGAACACCCCAATACTTCACCACATGCTTTAGAAACAAGCGTGCAGCTACCTCGGCTGTGCACTCCACAGGTGCGGGTATGAAAGTGGCATACTTAGTGAATCTATCGACCACGACGAAGATAGATCCACATCCATCAGACTTGGGCAAATGTGTGATGAAATCCATGGTTAGACACTCCCATGGTCTTGATGGGGTGGGAAGTGGTTCCAACAGTCCTCCCGGTTGCCTTTGTTCCACTTTGTCTTGTTGGCACACAAGACAAGTCTTCACGTATGAATCTACATCATCCCGCATTTGTGGCCAATAGTAAGCATCGCTCACCAAAGCCAACGTGCGGTGAGTGCCAGGATGTCCTGCCCACATTGAGTCATGGCACTCCTTAAGGATTTCTTTCCTTAAGCTTCCCCACTTTGGGACGTAGATCCGCTTGCCCTTGGTGTATAGCAAGCCGTCCTCAAGCCAAAACCTTCTTGTCTTCCCATCCTTGACAAACTCCACAATGTTCTTGGCTTGGACGTCATGTGATAAACCTTCTCGGACACGGCCCAAGAGATGGCTTTGCGGCTTGAGTACCGTAGCCATTAACTCTACTCGTCTACTTAGAGCATCGGCCACCACGTTCTCCTTTCCTTGCTTGTACTCTAGCTTGTAATCAAACTCCGCTAAGAACTCTTGCCACCTTGCTTGCTTAGGTGTGAGCTTTTGTTGGGTTTGAAAGTAGCTAGTGATTGTGCTGCTGCCTCCACTATATTCACTACCCTACTTCATCCAATATTTATGTACAATAACATGTAACTGCAAATAAGGATAGAACAAAATAGTAGATGATGATATGGAACTGGAACTACCTTAGAAGTTGGATGTACTTTTGCCGATGGATGAACATAAACATCACCAACAATTCTAGCATTCTTGGTACCATCTCCACTAGCTAAATGATGTTTGGAGTTAATTCGGAATTGAGAAAGATATAAACCCGAACATTTCAAAGACATTCTGTAACAGCAAACAAAGATTAGTATAAGGCAAATGATAATAAAAGTTTAAGGAAAAAGAAAAAATAAATGAAGCTATTAGGAAAATTTACGCTACCCTGGAGTCTTGATCTGTTCCCAAAAATCCATGGTCTCATATGTATACAGTTTATTCTTTCCAGCAAGAGGTGACAAAATATCTTGATCCAATCTAACAAAATCTGTGGGAAGAGTCCTGTTGAAAGGAGTGTATATCGATATTAAAAGTGACACACTCTGAATTTAAACCAATAACACTCTTTGTAAACACACATTATATCGCCTTCATGCCACAAGAGATGACATTCCAGGGGATTTCAAACATATGTTCCTTCTTCTAGTACTAACAAAGAAAGACCTTAACTTATAAATGGGTATTCACAATGGATATAATCCGGTCAAGTGGTAAGCATTTCTCAGAGTGAAACGAGGGAATTTAAATGAAAATAGCTATAAATTCATTATTAAAGTAAAAGCATGCAACCAGGAGAAAGAGGCCAACCTTGTTGCGGACTGGAGGGCTTCAAAGCTGGAAACACGACGCAAATTAGCTGCAATTGTCAAATACAAATTCAGACTCCCAGAAGAGGAAACCAGGGAATTCAAATGAAAAATAGCTATAAGTTCATTCTTCAGATATGGACAAACGCTGATGAATGCTGCATGGCTATTCATTTGCATCATGATCCCAGCTTCATGACATGATTCTGAATATTCTATGGAGTTCCCATAAATCCAAGGTTTGTTGATATACTAAAGTACTAACATCTATCAAAATGTCTCGTGTGCATCAAGTTAGTATCTTGCCTAACAATAAAATAAATGATTCATTCACTGTGAAATTCATGCATATTTACTTCATAGGGATAAAAGAAAATAGGAAAAGCAATACGTGTTGAGGCCAAATTTGTTCTCAATAATTACAAATCAAGTAATATAATAACTGTAGAGCCAAAATTGAACCCAAGTGCAAAACAATCCATTACTTTAATGCCAGTAAAAAAAAAAGACCAACCTCTGCCTTCTCGGTGACTGGAGACTTCTTGAATGGCAGTAAAAATATCTGGAGTAAATACATATACACCACAGTTGATCAAATCGCTCACCTGAATTTAGAACATAGATAACCCTTACCAAACGTGGCTGGGAACAAGCAAATAAAACGAAGAATTGCGATCATCAAGCACCAACTAAATAAACAATTTCCAAACATTAACTGCATCGTGTACATACAAAAGTCTCTGGCTTCTCAGTATAATGCAATAGTTCTTTGGTGGCATGATCAGCAACCAACTCCCCAAACTGGTTTGCAGATTCCGCAGAAACCTACATATGAACCAAAAAAAACAAAGAATAGCATGACGAAAAATGAAGAAGAAGAGCATCGGCTATATGGAGCAGAGTTGCAACATTATTCAACAATTCCAGCCGTCCATCAACAAACTAACCTTAATTACTAACATTGTACCTATTCCCTTATATCTTTTATGAGCCTCTGCAACAACGAACAACAACAAGAAGCAACAAAAACAATTACTTTCTCAAAGTCTTATTTATAAATCCCAGCAATAAACTCTTCGTTAACATACACGAACATGGAAAATAAAACTCACCAAGCATGTCTACAAGTGGAAAACTGCAGCAAACATCACAATTCAGCAAAAAGATATGAGACTGTTCCACAGACACAAACACAACATTGTTAAGCAAATCTTAGTACACATAACAGTGGAAAATGGAGACAAACGAGCATTAAGTATAGAGTTCGAACCGGGCTGTCTTCCATGATGACATCTCTGTAGTAATAAAGTCCGCCGGCGGAACCGTGAGGCTTGTCCTCTCTCAAGTACCTCACTGGCACTTTGAGCTCATTGGAAATGGAAGACACATACAGTGCGAATTCTTTCTCTTCATAGAATCCAACCAAATAGATTTGAGCTAAATTGGGTATCTGTAACATAAAATTAAGCATTCAATTCTTGCTATTGAATTGGAAATCCAAATTCTTTGATGGGATTTTGGTTAAAGATTGAAAAGCCAAAATCCAAAAGCTAAAAGCCAGAAGCCAAAAGCCAACCTTTTTGCAAGCTGAAATGGGGTGGTGCACCATGGCCTGCCCGGCCAATGGGAACAGCGGTTTCGGAGTGTTGAATGAAAGAGGCCGGAATCTAGTCCCTGCCCAGAAAATCAAATGCAACAAAAATCAGAAAAATTCAAGAACAAAAATTGAAGGAAAAAATTAGGAATTGTACAGAGTAGTACCTTTGGTGGGCCCACCCACCATGATTACAGCGACTACCTTCTCCTCCATGACTGAAACGGAATCTTGAGCTGGACTGGAGATCTCAGCTCCTCGGAGACAAGCTGAAAGTTTGAAGCTTTGGAGGAGGAGGAGAGAGTTCGTTCTTGACACACTGTCCAAGTTTTTACGGTTTAAAAGCACTTTTGCTGACTTCTGGCTTCTGCGGTGAGACTTGCGAACTAATCATAATTTCGATAAAATCGGATCCCAACCCAACACAGTCAAGCACCAGAAATTTTTAATTGTGACGGTAGGTGCACAAGTGGTACATTACGTGTTTTAATAGAAGTGAAGAGAAATTTTATTTTTTAAATTATTAAATTTTTAACACATATATCTCATCATTTGTATAATGATACATAATGTAACATCTCGTACCGATTATACTAAAAAACCTCTCTTCAACGGCGTCGTTTAGCGGAAGCTGCAGTTATGTGCACGTGAGAGATTTTTACATTGGTTAAGAAAAGGAACATGTAAAAAAATCTCTTTTTTTGCCCTTGTTTTGAGTAATCGTTTGTAGATTAAAATAGTATAAAATATAGGAGACTTTGGATGCGATTTTTAGTTATGAATATTTTTTTATTGAAAACTTATTGATTTTTAATTTTTTATCGAGGTCCCTGAAATTAATGTGATAATTTATTCTATGTACGTTACTATATTTTTTTAAATTAAAAATTAGAAATTTTAGTTGTTTATATAAATGAGATTTTAAATAAAAAAACCATAATTTGTGGGATTAAAAATATTAAAATATAAATATATTATTGTGTGTATATATATAAACATGGGTACATTCATCAAAATTAACCAAAAAATTTATTGTATCAAAACATGGGTACATTCTTCAAAATCACAAAAAAAAAAATATTAGGCTTAATAACATTAGTAAATTTCTTCGATTAAACTTGACATGGATACATTTTAAAATCAAAGAAAAAAGAATGTATCCATATAAGTTTAAAATGGATTAGAAAAAAATTGAATAGATTTTATATATAAAAAATGGTATATTTTACATATAACAAATTGGTATATTTAAGAACGAGTGCATTTTAAGATTAAAAAGTTTTACATGAATGGGTACATATAATTAGCATGGGTACATTTAGCTAAATAAAAAGTACAAATACAAAAAAAATATATGCGTACAAATACAAATAAACTTTTAAAAAATATGGGCACAAAAAGAAATTAATATATGGGTACAAATTAAAACTGAAAAGAAAATTGGTACAAGTTAAAAAAGAATTACAAATTAAAAATGGGTACAAACTAAAACTAAAAATATATGATAAAATATCTAGTCAAAAATATAAATATACTAATTGTAACATTTTTAACATTAAATGAATATATTTAGAAATAAAAAAATATTTATTACTGAAATAATTAATAATGTTATTAATACCCAATGACACTGATCAAAAATTGAAAATGAATAAGATTTTAATCAATAGAGTAGCAAAAGGAATGATAAGAACCTAATTTCTCCTTAAAATATACATAATCATTATCAACTATTTAGTAATTTAGTTTAGTAATAATTCTCATTCTAAAATTAATATAGAGTAGACCATGTGTAACCAAATTAAAACTCTACTTTCACACTCGAATTTTTTTGTAATATAAATTATATTAAGATATCGTTTGAATATGAACCACAACGTACATTGTCTGCGAAAAGAAAGTGTTCATATCCAATCCACCCCAACAAAACTATCCCCCATTGCATGTTTCTTTACATGTGCAATTACATTCATTAGCCACACAATCATGAGCAACTATTTCTCATGACTGGAGGGGAAAATGCATGCCCATATTCAAGCAGAGAAAGATTTGATTTCATTACGTTTATAATGTCGGACAAAATCTTTTCTCAGCTTCAAGATGTACACGAAGAAGTCCCCGAACGATGGCAAAACAAAAGAGGCGCTGGAGAGTTCATTTGGAACCACCAACAGGTTCCTCAATCGACGACGATGAGAGGGGGTATACAGGGTATTGTCTCGATATGGCGCTGGTG
The DNA here is from genome assembly GCA_006547085.1 of Malus baccata. NCBI lineage: Eukaryota > Viridiplantae > Streptophyta > Magnoliopsida > Rosales > Rosaceae > Malus > Malus baccata. Next base: position 34,403 of record VIEB01000731.1, on the reverse strand, counting down.
GGTGTGGTGGAGAAGGTGGTAGGTGTAGCAGTGGAGAAGGTGGTGATTTGGGAACACGGCCGATCACCACCACCACCACCAGCATAGGCCTGAATTTCCCAAATCACCTTTCCTTCAATTTCCTGAATTTATCTCATTTATTGCTTCCTCTGGATTACAATGTTTTGCTTATCAAAATTCAAGTCTTGTTCTACGAACCCAGCAAAAAACCAGCCAACATGCCCGATCACCACCACCACCACCACCACCAACACAGGCCTCACCACCTCTCACTCCCCTAACGTCCCACCACCCCCACCACCTTCTCCACCGCTACACCTACCACATTCTCCACCACACCCACCAACGCCACATCGAGACAATACCCTATATACCTCCTCTCATCGTTGTCGATTGAGGAGCCTGTTGGTGATTCCAAATGGACTCTCCGGCGCCTCCTTTTTTTTTTTGCCATCGTTCAGGGACTTCTTCGTTTACATCTTGAAGCTGAGAAAAGATTTTGTCCGACATTATAAACTTAATGAAATCAAATCTTTCTCTGCTTGAATATGGGGATGCATCTTCCCCTCCAGTCATGAGAAATGGTTGCTCATGATTGTGTGGCTAATGAATGTAATTGCACATGTAAAGAAACATGCAATGGGCGATAGTTTTGTTGGGTGGATTGGATATGTACACCTCTTTTAGCGAACAACGTAGTTTGTGGTTCATGTTCAAGCAATCTTTTAGGGATATAATTTATATTACGAAAGAAATTCGACTGTGAAAGTAGAGTTTTAATTCGGTTACAAACGGTTACTCTATATTAACCTTAGAATGAAAATTATCATCAAACCAAATTATTAGATAGTTGATAATGACTATGTATATTTTTAACTATTTTAATCGAGAGACGAGACCCAAAACAAGTGCCAGAAAAGACATTATTTTACAAAATGTTCCTTTTATTAACCAATTTAAAAATCCCTCACGTGCACATAAGCGCAGCTTCCGCCGTACGACGTCGTTGAGGGTGTTGAGTTCAAGTAATATTCTCCCTTGGGATCCGATTTTATCGAAATTATGATAAATTCGCAAGTCTCACCGCAGAAGCCAAAAGTCAGCAAAAGTGCTTTTAAACCGTAAAACTTGGACAGTAAGTCAATAACGAACTCTCTCCTCCTCCAAAGCTACAAACTTTCAGGTCGTCTCCGTGGAGCTGAGATCTCCAGTCCAGCTCAAGGTCTAGGGGTTCCGTTCCAGTCCAGCTCAAGATCTCCAGTCCAGCTTCAAATATATCCTCTGCACTTGTTCTTTGACGAAACCGACAATCTCCGTGGAGCTGAGATCTCCAGTCCAGCTCAAGCACTCCACGAACCTCTGCACTTGTTCTCACAGGTCCTCAAAATTAGGAGCTTAGAAGAGCAAGACTCATCAAATATATCCTCATCAGGTGAGAGATTGTATTCGATGTTCCTGGTGTCTTGTTGTTCGTGAAGGTGTCGTTGTTGCTGCTTTGCTGAGATGGCGTCGATGAGTGCTACTACTACCAATCAAATTTTCTACGTTATATCATGGTGTTTATTGTTGCAGTCTAAGCCTCTTACAATTTAACAAAATTATTACGAATTTTCTGTTTATTTGTTACAGTTGATTGACTAAATAACTTTAATGCTCATCAATTTTTCTCAGATATAATATAAACAGTTTCAATTATAAGCACTAAATTTTGTAAATCGAGAGGGTGTGCCGTCAACAGTGGGGCTCACAGCCTCCTCCCTCTCTGGTTTTGGTTTTGTCAAGGGACGGGCCACCATGTCCATCAAGGAATGAAAATTAAGGTTAGGCAGAGCTTAGTACGTGGGATGGAACGGAACACAGTAGGACGGAACGGGCTCGTCCCATATTTGTTGCGCTAGAAAGAGTGGGACGTGATGTCCTGTGGACAGATTTTAGCTATATTTTGGTTCCACTTTCCTCTTGGAACGACTTGTTCCAGCCCATGGAACACAAAATTATAAATTTTTTGGACAATAATACCCCTCTTCTTTTTCATTAGTTCCACTATCAACCCTCCCTCTCTCTCCCGTAGCTTCCCTCTCTTCTGTAGCCTCCTCATCCTCCACCACAAACCCAGTAACCTAACTATGGCTAACCCAATCCCAACACACCTATCCGAACCCAAACCTAGCTTCTTCTTCTTCTCCGCTCAGATTTCTGAGTGCCATTAAAGAGATATCCAAATCGAATCGGCAGAGCTGAGAAATGAGATGGTGGCGCTTTCAGTGAAGCCCGTCTTCATTGCAGGAGTCCTCACTCTTTCTCTCGTCCTTGCCGTCCTCCTCTTATCGGCCCCCACTTCCCCTTTCTACAAAACCGCTCTCTTTCTCAATTCACCCATGTATGTGTTCGTTAGCTCTTCTGCAACTACTTATTCTTACCATTCTTTTACTTTTTTTATCTTTAATTTTTCGACTGGCTTTATTGGTAAAGAAGTAGCAAGAAAGTTTAGATCTTGAAGAGTTTTTTTTTCTTTCTAGGGTTTGGTGTTTTTGATGGTGTCTGAGTTGGGTTGCTGTTAAAATTTGAGAAATGAGAATTACGATGTGATTCGGGACTAGTGTGAAATATATTGCAGAAATATACAACTATTTATATGATCAAATATAACAAATCAAATGCATAATCACTATCAAGCTTATGAAAATTAAATTAGGAAAAAATAATAAGAATATATGGCATGTGAACCGAAGAGAGGCGTGATGTCGCTACCTTAAAGTTGTAGACGCCTCCCTGTTAAAGATTTCAATAATAAATATATAAATTATTATTATATATATGTATGTATGTATGTATGACTTGGTGCTGCATTGTGCAGCATGTGTGTGTGTGTGTGACTTGGTGCTGCATTGTGCAACATATGTGTGTATAATAGGTAAAGGATGCTGCGGTGTGCAGCAAGCGTACGGGCGGCAAGGTTGGCTTTCATTCTATATTTGTATATTTTGTTAATGGTTGCATTTTTTTGTTAAAAGATATGATGCTTACTCAAATTGTATGAGTAGAATTAAAAGATGTAATTAGTCAATATTTATTTTTGAAAATTCTAAATAGAAGACATGTCTTTTGGGTCAACATTATTAAGAAGGGTTATATATCTTCAACTAAAATGAAAGAGCTCAATGAACAGGTGCTTTAATGCCTATAAATACCTATTGTGGCATAATGTTTCACACACAATTTTTTTTTTCCATAAATTTGTTTCTACATTCCTTGCTCTCTTTTCTCTCCATCACATTCATACAATTTATTTCTAGTTATTTCTAAGGGAATACAATTCGGTTTTGCTAATCGAATATTCCATACTTTGTTGTATCCTATAAGTGATTTGCCAAGAACCCTTTAGCAAGCTCATTCGAGTAAGGGCAAATAACACTTTAAGGAAACGATTCAAGTCGTACCTCAAAGTCATCATTTGGATTATTCTCTATATTTCTACATTTACTCTAACACTCCCTACGTGCAGGTTATGGCGGTGCCTACAACTCCAAGATACAACATAAAGCCTCACAGGATGTCTGATCCGTTATGCACGCCAACGACAGAAGAGATTACCAAGTAGTGATCAATTGCCCAAGAATTGTAAAGTAGGAATGTAAATTGAGATGTAAAAACTGAGGGAGACAGAAAAGTTTTTGCGTATTATGTTTTCTATCTAAGGCTTCTTATTTAAAGAACTTGTGACAACCCGTCCCGAATTATAATATATTTTGTCCTCGATAACGTGGAAATATCAATTTTACCCTTGAGCGTTGGGTTGTGAATGTACAAATGGACTAAGGCTAAAAGAATGGACCAATTATTTTATTTCCTAAGTTTTGGGATCCAATCGAAATTGTAGGGTTGTTAGGACCAAGTTTGGATAGCCCAATTAGAACTTAGGGATTTTAGGTGTGTGCCCAATTCGGATCACCACACACACACACTTACACTCGTAACCTTTCCCGTTTTCTCTCTCTCGTTCTCGAACCCTCTATCTTTCCGTACACCTGAAACCGGCCCAAATCTCTTTAAACCGTTATCGAGCTAGTGGAAGTTACCTTTGAGTTCCTTGCAAGCTCAGGAGTCTAACCATACCATTAGTTTGACGTGAGGACTTCAGGAACTCGAGAACCTATGAGCTTCGACAAGGTGTCCTATTGCTCGAGCTTGATCACGAGTGTTTTGCAGGGTTTTAAGGTATGAAAGAGTCTTAAAACGACTTTACAAAGTTGTTAAGGAATTTTGGAAGGTTTTGGATGTTGAGACGCTTGAGTTCATCGAGTTGCATACTTAGTCGGTTTTCACGAAATTTTTCCAACCAATTTCAGTTGAATTTAGGACTGCAAAGTGGTAAGATCACATTCTCCTTGTTGAGAGCTTCATTTTGGTGTTGAAATGGAAGAGATATTGAAGTTTTTCAGTTTTCCAGTTTCCGACAAGTGTAGCGGTGACTGGCACCGGACTCCGGCGAACCAATGAAGGAGAAGGAGAATATTCCGTCAACTTTGACGGCATATGCTAATGGCGTTAGGTAAATTAAATGGAATATGATGTTATTTAATGGAATATTCCCTAACGCCGTTAGGGAATCCGTCAATGCACCAGGCACGTATGGCCATGCCTTGGCCAGCACATAAGGGGACGTGGGAACTTAGAAATTTTTTCTAAAAATATGGGGATGTTTGTGGTGCCGAGTAGGCCACAATGGTATATTCAAATACCACAATTGAGCAACGTATGAGATGTTATTACATAGTTTTGGTTATGTGCTTAAAATAACGTTAAAATAGTTGTTTCACATATAGATGAGACGTTTCCTGAGGACGAGCGCAGTTAAGCGAAGCTCAGGGATTACGACCCTGCCACATACCAATGAGTGGGCTTTTAGTTTTGAGTATATATATATATATATATATATGCTTTACTTTTTCCCAGAAAAGTTGATTTAAATGCCATGTGGAATACTTTATATCTTAGCATATGCTTCTAGTAATTGCGTATAATATTGTTAATGTTGCGGACGCACAGGTAAGTTCCAGGTGTGTATAGGTATTAATGATTATGAGTTTCATTATGATGGTTATACATAGATGCATTTAGAGCTCATAAACCTGCACCCTGGTGTTAGTGCTCCCGCTCGTGGCCAGGGCATAGTCCTTTACGTGATGTTTATCTCCCGCACCGCACGCTCACCTTGGATTGAAGTTTGGTGCACAGTCCTACCGTACAGACCACATTAGGTGGTTCCGACTCGTAGGTGACCCGCGATTATTCGCACAGTCTTTATGTGATCGTAGCACTTGAGTGTATTTATTAATACCCAGTCCTGTCGTACAGACCACTTTAGGTGGTTCCGACTCATGTGCAGTCATATTTGACGAGCTATAGATTCAGCCGTACATGCCACAATATATAGATCCGGCTGACATAGTACTTTTCATTGATTTACTTCACCTGGTTTACTTAATTCATTATGTTGAGATATTTGGCATGACATACCTATGAATGTGGCTATTTCAAGTAGGGTTTCGATATAGATAAGTATTCTATTTTTTGGGAAATTATACAGGTTTTACGGTTAGGGGTTATTACTTTTGGAAAGAGAAGTGTTTTTTTTATTTTTTAAAAGCTTTATTTTTGCCCATTCATACTTTCTATTTTGCGCCCCTCCAGGTTTTAGGTAGGCGTGCTTGTTGGTGGCTTGCGAGGAGACTGCGGCGATTCTGACAAACTGTAACTAATGTAGGACCATCCTTCTGGTATTGTATAATTAGTATCTATCATGCTGGACTGCACTTAGGCTACCTATGCTCTGATTATGTGTGTTTACACTTAAATCTCGTCATTCACACCTATTTGTTCGTCTAGTGTAAATTAGTTAGCTTGGTTTTTATTTACTCACATTTTTATATCCTTATCACTTCCACACTGCGCACATGGCTACGTCACTCTCACGTGACGGCCAGCATGCCTTAATTTAGGTCGGGGTATGTCAGAACTTCTCATACCCTTTTAGAAAAGGATTATGACTCTTCAAATAAAACACAACTCTTAAATATTAAAAATAAATAAAATAAAATAATAATAAGTTTTGAATCTTTAAAATAAAATATAATTAAAATAACCAACAACTAGTTTGAAGTGTGGATTTGCGGTTACTTTGGGACGAAAAATTGCGAAAAGTATGAGTTTCTGATTGACTTTGTGAATGCAGGAGCAAATTGGATATATGGAGTGTTGGGAGGATGGTAGAATGGAGACCTTGCAAGTGGTGGCTACAAGGACACCTCACTGGTACAACTTATTTTGCTTCCATTGCATTTGGCTATGATTGATGGGAATAGAATGAGGATGGATGTGAGGTTACTGCATAGTTTTTTGATATTCTGAGTCAATCTTAATTAACTATCATTGCAGACAATTGCATTGGTTTTCTGCAGCTCTGCCATCAAAGACAAAGAGTAATGGATTCATTCGAGTGGATTGTTATGGGGGCCTTAATCAGATGAGAAGAGATGTGAGTGATTGAAGCAACCCTCTTAGTAACCTTCAAGCAATTATCCATGATCCTGATATCAGCAAGATGGAATTCATGGCATAACAAATCTTCAGTCATGTGCTAGTGTAAATAAAATATCATAGATAAGCATACATGTGTTTCCAATATGAACAAGTTAAAAAAAAAATAAAAAATAAAAAATATCCCGTCCTGTCCCATACATAACACTTTGTACTAAACAATAGACGAAACAGGGGTAAGTTAGTTATTTAGTCATTTGGTTCTGTTCCGTTTTGCGCTTACCAAATGCAGAATGAAACAACCGTCCCGTTCTGTCTTGCGCATACCAAACATAACACAGAACAATGTTCCGTTCCCTTCCGTTCCTTTTCGTCTCGTCCCATCCCATTCTATTCCATTCCATTCGTCTGTGTACCAAATGGAACCTAATAGTGCCCTTGTAGCTAGGTTAGTGATGCTTCAGTGTGTTGCAGGACATGTGAGGGAGTATGCTGTGTAATGTTGCATTGTCCTATTGTTAATTTCTTTTGCCTTATTTATGATTTTAATGAGAATCTCAGTGACCAAAAAAAATTCTCTAAATCGGACACTGAAATACCTTCTCAAGCATTCCTCCACTTTGGGAGTCCCCCTTCTATCAGAGTATGCATCCATACATTTAACCTTTTTCTTTCGTAAGTAGGCCATTTGAAATTTTTCGTTGTGATCGAAATACGAGTGGTAAATCACATGTATTTATGTGAGTGGGAGAAAATTTTATTTTTTAAATTATTAAAATTTTAACATATTTATCCTATTATTTGTATAATGACACATAATTTATCATCTCAAGTATTAATCACACTAAAAAATATCTCTTTTGATTGACGTAAAGTCGCAAAGAAAACATAATGTCGACAAGCGATCTGTTTCGATTGACGTAATAAAGAAGCATTTTTTTATCATATGGTGATGATGATGAGCTGATCGTGAAACATAAAGTCACTAGATTACAATCACAATTCCATTTTAAATTTCACCACTTCACTTTAATTTAAATTATCTTAAGCTTTCTTTCCCAATTTAGATCGAACTTGGATTGTTTGTCCTCCCAATTCCATGTCATTTCCATGCCCTTTTATATTCAGTTATCACGATTAATTCACGTCAACATTTTATATTAATTTTTTTACAGAAATAATAAGATAAAAAGCAATGGAAATATAAAATGTTGACTTGGCTTAACCGTGACCACAAAAATAGGAGGATATGGGCAGGGTATGAGATGGAGAGGACAGACAATCTAAGTCCATTTAGATCTGATTACACCTGTGCAGGAAATAGACACCACCAACAAATTAAAGATATAAACCAAACTAAGTCTCTATAAGGTATGGAAATATAAAATAAATAATTACTTATAAGTGGCATTTAAGTGAAACTAACCAAACATCATGAGAGTGATTCTTTTGTAATTAGCACTACTTCAACTACTATCGGTTGGTTAAACTTTCGTGCATGAAAAATATAAATTAATTTATTCCCTTATAAATTATAATCTATTTTCTGTTTACAATACAGTTAAAAGTACAGTTAAGTTTATCGACGACACATCTCCAACCATTTTGCTCACATATTAATAATTGTAAGATTAAAGACGTATTGACATATCAACAATATCAACAATATATTAGCATATTAAAAAGAGTAATTAATCGCAATGTAGCCAATCTAATTATGTATGAGACTTATCCACATCCAAGAAAGTGTGCGCACTCATGTCTCGATATTGCTTTGCATACGTGTGTCAACTCAACAATAGGAGAATTCAAGATTTCAAAACCACAGTTCTCTTAACTCGATCCATTGTTGTCCCTGGACCCTGTCCCCTGTCGTTCCCTCTTGTAAAGATTATCATGTATAGCTAGCTCAACCATGAACAATTCAAAAGTAGGTAGGGTACCATTAACAGGCACTCATGTCTTGAGAAAAAAAAAAATGATAACAACATTTATTTTTCCTAAAATCAAATTGGAATTAGCTTTTCTATGCGTGCACTTGACTTTAATTTAGTAGCTTAACACAAATAAAATTTTTGAATACTGAGAATATAAATCACATAGTGTTATAATTTAAGGGAAATAGTAAAGTCACATGAAAGTACTCTCCTAGAACTGACGGTTTGTTTTATTTCTCTCTCCAACATCTTTCGCAACAAAAGCTAGTGGTTTCCATAAAGAAATCAAGTGCTATCCATCGTTGCATGCCACCCAAATGAAAAGTTTTAAACTACTCCTCGAAGCACCGAAGAATCTTCATGCTCCCTCCATCTGTCAGTATTTCCCAGACTATATATCTTCAGCTGGTTATCTTTCACCTAATTTTTAAATTCTTTTGATTTTCTTAGTTTCTTCCTAGCTAAAACTTGTACATGGTAGCCATCCTCGTCAGCTACCACTGCATATATATACAACAACTGTATCTTAATGAGGTACATGTGCATGTCCGTCTGCATTTGTGTGTGAATTGTGTGTCTGCGTATGTTGGCTGTGTGTCCCGGTGTGTCATCAATATGCTTTGTCTCTTAGTTCAATTCCCAAACGTAACGCATCCAAAAATCAAACGCACTCATAACTTTATTGCTTTTATTGCACTAATTGTGTGGATTTTTCGACACAAAAAGATCAACAAATCGTAACACACTGAAAGGAGAGAACCGACCAGTTTGGCAAGAGAAATGTGAAAACGTCAAATAGAAACCCTAATATTAAAAATGGTGAAAGTTGAATCATTATTGATGGAGATTGGACACTCAGTCAAAAGTGTTTTCTCCGTAGGATAAAGAGGCTGCTTTCTGATCATCATGGGATCTTATCTTGTGGTAGACTGATAGTGGTAGTTCTATTAGGGTATATTTTTTCTCATTACTCTCAAATGATAATGTTTATCATCATTTTATTATTGTTTGATGAATTTAAATTATGAGATTTGTGTCTATTAAATATACAAATCTTAAAATTTAAACTTCTTTTACAACGATAAATAAATATGTGCATCACCTTCACTTGAGAGGGAGATAAAAATATTCCCCTCTATTACATCACTTACTTTTAGTATTGAATCTATTACGCTCACAAGTGTGGCCCATGCATGTTATTGTTTGTGAAATGTTTACTTCAGATTATTAATATTGATGCAAAATGTATATGATATGCCAAATTATCTGACAATATATGATGTTTATCTTATCATGTTATTGGTCATGTTGATTATTATTACTTGTTACAGATTCACAATCTAACATATCAACACATGCACACATGAATTTGGAGAAATAAAAACATTGTTCCGTAAGTTAGTTTTATTTACTTAATTTTCATTTCTCATAAGTGATTTTTTTTTTTAGAAAAATAAGTGATTGTTTTCAGGGTGTACTTACATGTGAAATAGTCTCATTTATTATCGTTCATCAACAATAACATAAGAAATGGGTTCGAACAATAACATGCATGGTCACAAATCCAGAAAATAAAATTTGAAAATCCTGCAAAATCCCAAAATCAAAACCAGAATATTAACGTCAGGGCACAAATCCAAAATATGAACATAAGAAATGGGTTCGAACTTTTATTCGCAGCTGCCACTAATGCGATTTTTTTTTTTTGTTGTTTAAATCTTGCTTTCCTCTGAATTTTCCAGTTTGTTTACCTTGATGCTTGCGTACTCGGCCATGCTTGGAGACCTACATTCTAATGCGCTTGAAGATTTTCAAGGGAGGCTGGAGCAATCGTTGAACAAAGGAGAAGGATTCGCTTCATCTGTTTATTCCTGTGCTCAGTTTTCTATGTGAGTTTGAGAAAGGATGTGCAGGTAATAGAATTTGTTTAGCTAATACTTCAAAGATGTTTGATTGCAATTTGAACTCGTTATCTGCATTTGAGTGTCAACGTGGGCGAACATCCCACGCCAAATATAGCAGCCACATTCCTATTGGTTATGAAGGCTGATGGGTTAACGGAGAGTTGATGGAAATGTTAATTTTCGGTTTTAACCCTAACGGACTTCACTACGAGGGTGTAAATCCAAGGTTTTTTTAGCACATGAGCTATCTTCCGAGTACCTTATCACTACATGGACCATTAATCCAATTTAACCATTATAATTAATCAACCTTGTCTATATAAAAAACAATTATCACAGAGAAGATTCCGAAATTAGGGAATCTATTCTAACATGTCTATAATGTAAGTTTGGCAAATGGTTAAATAAGCTACATTTAGAGCATCTTTAAGGCGATGTCACAAATTTTATGTGGACTGCTTTGACAAAAAAAAAGAAGTGGTTTCTAGTTCTAAAGGAGATGTCAAAATCTTATGTAAATTGACATTCTTCACTTTGCTGTCAAATTTGAAGCAACGCTTTTTTTTTTTTTTTAATCATGGGCTTACAAATTTTTTTCTTTTCACTTATTGATTATTTTATTATTAAACCCTAACCCATTTGATTGTCTGAATAACAAAAAAATATTTTAATTTGAAATCTCAATTAAAACAAAAGACTCTACAAAATATTATTTTGTTACATCAACTATAAAATGAAATTTGACATTTTAATTTTGGGTAAATTCATAGTAGCCCCTCAGGTTTAAGGTCTATTACAACCTCATACAACATCTTTAAAACATTTCACTTTCATACCTCACGTACTATTTTATTTCAAAATAATATCTCTGTTACATTTTCTATCCATTGATCCGTTAAGCACTAACATGGCTGCCACATTTGTGCCACATGGCTGCCAAATGTGTGCCACGTGGCAAAAATAATATTTTTTTTATTTTTTTTAAAAAACCTAAATCTTCTAACCAAAAAACAAAAGAAAACCCACCCCCGTGAACCCCCCAAACTAGAAACCTAGAAACAAACACCCCCCATGAACCATAAACCCAGAAAGAAAAAACCTACCCCCCTAAAACGAACCAGAAACCGAGAAAGAAAACCCCCATGAGGACCCTCCCTCCCCCACGACCCACCTCACCCAGAAACCCACATCCTTCCCTTTGCACCCACCATCTTCCTTCCTCTACACACCCCCACTCTCCTCTACACACCCCTGACTCCTTAAATGCACATCCATTCCTCCCACCTCACGAACCCAGCAATGGTGGCGTAAATGGGATTTGGGTTTTTTTTTTTAAATTATTTAATATTTTTTAAATAATAAAGAAAAGTAAAATAATAATAATAATAATAAATCCCTATGTTCGTCCATTTCCCCCTCTCTCTCCCCATCTTCATCTTCTTCCCTGCTTAATCTTCAACCAAAACCAAAAAAAAAAAAAAAATTAAAAACCAACCACCCCCCCCCCCCCACCCCAAAAAAAAAAAAAAGGGGAAAATTTTGTAATTTACCTTTTTTTTTCTGAGTTGGAAGGGGAAGAAGATGAAGATGGGGGAGAAGAGAGGATGATGAGGGGTGTCACATCCCGACCCGAGGTCCACCACATCCGAGGTTCATCTTCACCGTAGCACGATATTGTCCGCTTTTGACCCCGACCATGCCCTCACGGTTTTATTTCTAGGAACTCATACGAGAACCTCTCAGTGGGTCACCCATCATGGGATTGACCTCGCGTGAACTCGCTTAACTTCGAAGTTCCGACGGAACCCAAAACCAATGAGCTTCCAAGAAGCCTCGTGCTAGGTAGAGATGATAATGTACATATAAGGCTTACATGATCTACTTCCCTGGGTGATATGAGATGTCACAATGGGGGATAAGGTTTATGGGTTTGGGGGTTACGGGGTGAAGAGAGGAGAAAGAGGGGGGATAAGGTTTCAGCTTTTGATTATTTATTTATTTTTTTTAATTTTAGAAGATTCAAGTTTAAAAAAAAAATTAAAAGTTATTATTTTTACCACGTGGCACACATTTGGCAGCCATGTGACACAAATGTGGCAGCCACGTCAGCGTTTAACGGATCAATGGATGGAAAATGTAACGGATGTATTATTTGGAAATAAAATAGTACGTAAGGTATGAAAATAAAATATTATAAAAATATTGTATGATGTTATAATAAACCTTAAAACTGAAAAACTACTATGTAATTTGCCCTTTAATTTTATATCTTTATTTGCACATCGTCTTAAAATTTACTTGCTTGAAAGTATCCTATTTATTTATCATCCACCAACTCTATATGGTTTACATTTACATAATTACCTTGTTGGAACTTGGAATAACCTTGGGAATCGTCCATGTATCACATGATTCGCATCACATTGAACACAAAGCAGGAGGGCTGGCCCATCCCACGTGTCAAAGGATCCACGTGTTCCATTATGTGGCACATCCAGATATATTCAGTGGGATATCAAACAGTGAACATTCAGAGACTGACATATGGGGCTTATTCTGCCGCCATGATGACACCATTATATATACCCAAAACTGAAAGAAAAAAAAAGTGGTATCCGTTTAACTTTGCTCTCTCTTTCCATTCCCTTATAAATTAGTGCGCGCATTGTTGGAGAGCTAAGTGATTTGCCGAGTGTATACCACTATATATACACAATATTTTCACAAGTGTCTGGAAAAGGATGGAAAAATATCGCCAATGATGATGAAGTTTGCATTATTGTTTATTGGTGGGAATATGAAAACAACAGTAGTAGCATATGCTAATCTCCAGATGATGACAGATTCATAGGAGAGCTCTTGTGGCTTACAGGTTTCCTTCTTCTCTGATTCCCCCATAAACCCTAAATTCGAGCCCCGTGGCTATAGCTCAATTTTCTGGTAGCTGGGATGGCAGTGGAGGTTATATCTTAAAGGGATCACGAGCAGTCATCCTTTGATATAATTTTGGAACATCATGGCTGGATCAGGAGGAAAAAGACTCGGCAACTCTTGCATTCTGCTGATAGGTAATTAATCATACCCTAGGCCCAATAATTACCTCATGATATGAGTTTTACCAGGCAGATGGGTTAATTTTTGTCTGTTTATTATTCATAATTATAGTGATTGCTGGGATGGAGAGATTTGCGTACAAAGGAGTGGCATCGAATTTAGTTACTTATTTAACCGATGTGGTACAAATGAGCAACTCTGCGGCGGCCAAGACGGTGAACAGTTGGTGTGGGTTCACATCCATGCTCCCACTCTTAGTTGCACCCCTTGTTGACTCTTACTGGGACAGATATCCCACCATCTTGGCCTCTTCTTTCCTCTATGTTGCAGTAAGTACACATTCACTTTGTTTCCTTCCCTTTTTTTTTTAACAAAGGGTTATCTGCTCTAATTTACTGAAAGCGAAATTCAAATTCTGAGTTCAAGAAGGTGTGTACACTGCACTGATCAACTAATCTAACTAACATATACATTTACTTTCTTATTTGGCTCTTAATATCAACGAACTTCTATGAAATGGTTCAAGCGAATTTAGGCCAATTGTCTTGATTGTAGGACGTCATTAATAAATAGGAAAAAAATCAAAAGACTTCCTGCACTTGTTTTTAGTATGGCTCTTTTACTAAAAATTTAAATGCTCACCACAGATTATGTTTTTTTTTTTTTTTGAAATTTTTCATCAAGATGTTGTTGATGACAGATTAAAATGGAGTCCGAGTCATGTGCACTAATCTTCTTTCCATTAGAACATGGTGGAGATTATGACCAATGCCTCAAAATGTACGGTTGCAGAATATAAAGTCGCACATTGCAAATTAAATAGAATACAATATATAACTAGTGCGTGTACTATTAATAATATATAAGTTATAACTAGTGCGTGCATCAAGGTCTTTTGTGATAAAACATCTAAACTACTACCGTTCTTAACACTTACGACATTTTTCTGGTTTGGCCTCTCGACTTTCAATTTGATTTACGAGAAATTTTGGCTCTAATGCGTAGGAAAGGTGCAACTATAAGCTCTTTTATATATGGTTTTGCTTTTAGGGGCTTGTGGCATTGACATCAACAGCATTCACCCGGGCATCATCTGCTGCAAACAAAACAAGTTCCAATTCATCATTTCTGTTTTGGTCTCTGTATTTGATTTCTGTTGGTCAAGGTGGATACAACCCATCTCTACAAGCATTTGGAGCAGACCAACTGGACAGTGAAGAGGAACTCCCTAGCAGCAAAGATGACCAAAAATCTAACAAAAAGAGTGTGTTTTTTCAGTGGTGGTATTTTGGTGTTTGCAGTGGCAGCCTCATGGGTGTCACTCTCATGTCGTACATTCAAGACACTTTCGGTTGGATTCTAGGTTTCGCCATCCCCATGATATCGATGGTTATATCCATCGTGGTATTTTCCTGTGGAAGCCGAATATATACATATAGAGAGAATGATCAGGCCATGGATTATAAGCCTGTTTTTAACATAGCTCAAACCATCAAGGCAGCTGCATTAAAGCTAATGAAATGCAGAATCACATTACCAAATGAAACTAATGTTACTGAGCTAGAGTAAGTTAACAAATTTCTAAAATAATACCTTTTTTTGAAGTTTAAGAGTCCAGTTTACAATTATAGACATGATTTCCACACTCCATTTTTCTCCCATGCATTCCTCTTTTTTTCTTGGATGGAATAAATTGAAGGTAAATCAAGGGACAGAATCATATGACAGAGTGCATAAGCAGAAAACGGGAGTGCGGTCAAAATCATATCTCCTTACAAATTACAATTACCGTGCATGAATTATGCTGCTAATGCTATAAGTTTTTGCTGGTTTTATATTATATAGGCTTCAAGAGAAACCGCTTTGCCATCAAAATATTAGCAGCACAGCGAGCTTGGTTGAGAATCCCAAAAGCCGCTTCTACGTGATTGAAAATGCAAAAGTGCTTTTGAGGCTTCTGCCAATATGGATTATGCTTTTGATGTTTGCAGTGATTTTCCAACAGCCTCCAACATTTTTCACCAAACAAGGCATGACAATGAAGAGGAACATTGGAAGCAACTTCAAGATTCCACCAGCAACTCTGCAAAGTGCTATTACACTTTCCATAATCCTCCTGATGCCTCTGTATGACAAAATAATGATCCCGATTACGCGTCTGGTTACATGTAGCGAAAAGGGTATCAGCGTGATGCAACGGATGGGGATTGGAATGTTCGTTTCGGTCATAGCAATGGCCATTGCAGCGGTTGTGGAAACAAAAAGGCTCAAGATCAGCACGGAAATGGAAATGAGGGGATCTCAATCCGAGACTGTGCCGTTAAGCATCTTCTGGCTGCTGCCACAGTACATTCTTTTGGGCATTTCAGACATTTTCACCGTTGTTGGAATGCAAGAGTTTTTTTACTCTGAAGTTCCGGGAAGAATGAGAACAATGGCCTTTGCATTGTACACTAGTGTTTTTGGGGTGGGAAGTTACCTGAGTACCTTTTTGATTGCAACAGTTGAAGCAGTTACAAGTTCAGAAGGAAGGCAGAGCTGGTTCTCTGATGACATGGGTGAAGCTAGGCTTGACAAATACTACTGGTTCTTGGCATCACTAAGTGCACTTAGCTTTGTGTTTTATGTAATTTTGTCTACGTTTTACACAAGTAAGAAGGATCTGGATTTGGAAAATGAAACCTGTAAATAAAGCTTTTGTTTGAGTAATTGATTTTGTTCAGATGAAAATTTTCTCGTTTTGTTATTTAGTTTTGTGTCAATGATATTGTTTCATTCAAACTTCAATAAACTACTACATACAATCCACACACTATGTGCGACAATTTAAAACTTGTTTTGTGGGATAAGATTTTATTTTCTTTTGATTAGGTTTCAATTAGTTTTTCTTATTTCCTTCACTATCCTCAATATATATATATATATATGTATGTATGTATATATTACAAACTCATCAAATTGTCCTCATCAAATTGTTTCAATGTTAGAGCTACAAGGAAGAGTAGTTGGAACTTCTGAGAAGTGTCCTCAGTCAGAAAAAGACTTTTGAGAAGGGGTGTCTTAAGTAATGCAATAGATCCAATAATCAATGAACACAAAATGGTTGAATATCATAATCTTTATTCTTTAATCATTTAACTCTCAATATTATGCATACTGGTACAACTTTTATTTCTTTATTATTCGCCATCACCATCACCTAATACCGCCACCATTGCTATTGACACCGCCACCATCCAATCACTTCTTCTACCACCACCTTGTCATACTTTTCATCACTGTACCACAACCTCCCACGACCATCTTTTCACCGCCACGCACCGACACGACCATGCACCATGGTCGCCACCTATAGTACCACTATGTTACCATGTCCGCCTGACTACCTCGATTACAATTGCCTAGTCATGGTAATCATCATCTTAACCTCCGACGACCACATTAATGTCTTCCAACTCGCTTATAAATTAAAAGGGTAAAAAAAAAAATGGAGTTCTACATTCAACATATCAAAATTTGGTAAGATATACCTCACTTATGAGAACCATAGCCCGTTGACACCCAATTCCACTTCGTCGGCTATCAGCATCGCCAAATTCCCCTCCTTTTTAATCTCATCATCCCCATCATCAAAATCCAAAGTAAATTGCCTTTGATTATCAAACTGATATATTTCTGCACTAAACAGCTTAAGTCCAATTCAATTCAATCCTAAACACTAAATAAACCTAAGATATTAAAAGCCTAACACTAACTGATGCTTCGATAGCAAAAGAAAAAATATATATATATATGCCAAATTACACTTTGGTCACAATAGCTTTTTCTGTTAAAACTGAGACGAAAATTATTTGCATGGCGGCATGTATATCTCCTGTGTATTAGTTATTTTGAATTTAATTTCACGGACTAATACTATACTTATCACATTTTTCATATAACACTTCTACCACATTTCTAACATGGGTAGGGCCCTTCAATGCATGCAGGTACCATCTCTATTGGAAAGATGATAAAAATGTCATATGAAAAATGTGATAAGAGTAACATTTTTGAATTTCAAGTGTGCAAACTTTGTAGGAATGCGCGCATCTCGAGAGAGAAGGGATTCTGAGCGTTGAAATTGGCATTTGACCAAAAATACTACTTTCACTACATTTTTTATACCACATTCGTATCTCCTCTTCCGTATTATCATTTTTTTTGGGAGATTTTGGATGCGGTCCTTAGTTATAAAAATTCTTTGATTAAAACCTTGTTGGTTTTTAATTTTTGATTGAGGTCCCTGAAATTAAAGCGATCATTTATTTCTATATACGTTACTATATTTTTTTAAATTAAAAATTAAAAATTTTAGTTGTTTATATAAATGAGATTTTAAATAAAAAAACCATAATTTGTGGGATTAAAAATATTAAAATATAATATATATATAAACATGGGTACATTCATCAAAATTAACCAAAAAAATTATTGTATCAAAACATGGGTACATTCTTCAAAATCACAAAAAAAAAATATATTAGGCTTAATAACATTAGTAAATTTCTTCGATTAAACTTGACATTGATACATTTTAAAATCAAAGAAAAAAGAATGTACCCATATAAGTTTAAAAATGGATTAGAAAAAAAATTGAATATATTTTATATATAAAAAAGGGTACTTTTTACATATAACAAATTGGTATATTTAAGAATGATTACATTTTAAGATTAAAAAGTTTTACATGAATGGGTACGTATTATTAGCATGGATACATTTAGCAAAATAAAAAGTACAAATACAAAAAAATATATGGGTACAAATACAAATAAACTTTAAAAAATATGGGCACAAAAAGAAATTAATATATGGGTACAAATTAAAACTGAAAAGAAAATTTGTACAAGTTAAAAAAGAAATACAAATTAAAAATGGGTACAAATTAAAACTAAAAATATATGATAAAAAATTTAGTCATAAATATAAATATACTAATTGTAACATTTTAAACATTAAATGAATATATTTAGAAATAAAAAATATTTTATTATTGAAATAATTAATGATGTTATTAATACCAAGGACCTTGATAAAAAATTGAAAAGGAATAGGATTTTAATCAATGGAGTAGTAAAAGGAAGGATGAGAACCTAATTTCTCATTTTTTTTTTTGTTTTAAAATTTATATCTACATGTGTGGGCTGGCTTCATCTAGTTTAGGACCAATTACGCTTTACAGTTTGCATCCATGGTTTGGGTAGTAAAATGGAAATAACACAAAAGTAAAATATTGAACCTGCTCTTATATAATCTTTCAACTTAATCATCAAAGTTGCTACGATCTAGGATATTTCACTACACTTGTAAGTGACACATCTTAAGTTCAAATCGGGTAAATGACAAATTCAATACTGATTTATTCTTCAAACCATAACAAATATATGGTTTACTAAAAAAATAAAAAGATATTAAAACGTTCAAACATTAAAATATATAAAAAGAAAACTCATAACTTTGAAAAAGAAATTAAATTTTCAGCATATATATATATGTATGTATATATATATGCTATTACAACTTTATTGATGCAAGAATGTATTGCATATCTCAGTACACTCCAGATAAGGCACCTTAATTATCCGATAAAGAAAAGAAAAGGTATGAAAAGTTGACTTTTGCTGAACTTTAATTATTTATCCTCTAGTACTTTTGATTATCTGATCATCAGGTGTTACATAAAGCTTTAATTCCTTGAATATCATCCGCATGCAAACTTTGGGTAAATCCAGTACGAACACCGGAAGACATGACAGCTCCTTCAACAGAGCTATGTCCTAGCCCAAGCAGATGCCCGATTTCATGCAAAGCCACGGTTTCCAAGTCATAAGCACCCTCCACAGCCCCCACAGCCCACGGCTGTAGTGGAATCTCCCATTGGTTTGGTGGAAATGCATGAGCAAGAGTCCCACCTCGGCCGTCAAATGGGGCCCCATCTCCATGATCTCCCCTGACAAAACTGATCTTCAGATCCGCGTTTTCGTAGCTTTGGGCTTGACTGAACGAGAAGTGTGTGTTTCCTGCCCATGTTGCAAAAGCTCGTGCAACTGCGGCCTGAGCCTCAGCTGGGGTGCTTTGATCAAAAGCATAGGTGAGTTGGTACTATACGAAGGCCATTTAGGGTTTCCGGAGAAGAAAGAAAAATGAGCAACTGTGTGAGTCGAACCATGTCTCCGCCACGGTGATGAGGTTACCTTTTATTTCCAGGTCGCATGGAGGTGGTACCATTAATGATATCTGGGACACCACACCGTGGCATCGCCATTCTCGACACTGTTTTGGCATCCAATGTTCCGGTAGCCTTGAGGTGGTAATTGACTTGGTAGGTTTTGATCGCCGACTCTAAGATGTCGTCGAAGTCATCATTATCGAAATAGCTATTCAAATATCCAAAAATTTCAAGGTGCTTTTTATAGGTTTTGGATGCCTTGGACTTTGTCACCCTTGTGACAACCATTGAGATGGTTAAGGAACTCGAATGGTGGAGTTTTTCGGTTGTGTGTTTCTGACGATGTTGCATGGGAGAGGAGAGAAAGGAGGACGAGGAGAGTGACTGTGAAGAGAGAAAGGGTGTTTTGTGATGCCATTGATTATACTAGTAAAGCACTTATGATTAAGCAGATTCAGGATGTTGCAAAAGCTTTGCATTTGGAGGTCTATTTATAGGTCTAATGAACACCCATAAGTCCTCATTATTAATGTCGAAATTGAGATTGAGCTGGGGTGTCATAGCTATATGATCATGACTTTGACTGTGCCTAAGTCTTGAGGTTCGAGATGATGACCATGGAAAAAAAATCCGAGGAACAAAATTTGGAGACTTATTTTTATTGGATACGTATAAAACTAGTCACTACAAAGAGAGATTGTCGGAAGGTGAGACCTAAATTATAACTAGAGAACATATTAATATCGATAAGGATAATGGTAGGGAGATCATATTTTTAAACTAAATTTGCAAATCAAATGATGTGTCAGTAATAGTAAATATGCACATTAATTAACACTTAACTAATAATCCAAACACATCAACATTCACATCCTTTAGTTTACAAAATTTTGTTTCCCTAGCATATTACCCTATGGATATATTTAACCTCAAGGCATGAGAGAGAAAAGGCCGCCCACATATGCAGCAAATTAGGGTTTTCTGATCAAGTTTATGGAAGTATTATAGAAAAAATGAAGGTACGTATTGTCATATGTCATTATACAAGTGAAATGACACTTGAAAAAAAATTCTCTTCAACTTGCATCGCGGCATATGGCGCACCGCCCAGTGTTCCAATCACAGTGAAAAAAACTCTCCTAGAAATTGTGGCAAAATAAAAGATTTAAATGAAATAGAGTTTCTTTGGTTTACGGTGGTATGAAGTTTGGGGTTGGCGTTTAGGATATGCTTTGGTTGGATGAATTGCTAGCTACGAAGAAATGGATACTAATTTTTATATGGGGTCTTTTAATATGGGTCCAATTTTATATACCTATTTTGAATGGAATCCACTAGTATTACATTCTTATAGGTGGGGTCTAGTAAGTAGACATCGGCAACTAAAGTATCCGCAATTTTAAAATAAATTACATCAATTGCCATTGAATATTTAACACGACTCATCCAAAAATATAAGTGAATTAGATTTGGAAAAATTAATTTATTATTATTTACCATGGTTGGGTTGATGGGTCTGTCGAATAGGTATGTTAATTTGCTGCGGTCTTCCATTTTTATTTCTTCTCTGTATGTCATTAGTGCTTTGCGGAAAGGTTATGCTACTTGTCATGGTGGAATTGTTTTTCTACCTATGCGGGAGGAAATGGGGTTTTATAATACCTCTTGGTCAGAAGCTCCCATCGCTATAGCAATTATGCTAATTTGTTGGGTTTTCAACTCATCTCCTGGTTACTGTTAATGTTTGTTTACCTCAATTGGTGGAAATTCTAGTCTAAACTTTGCTTGAATTTTATCGTTCTTCCGTTGAGCAGATATTATTATTATTATTTGAGTATCTATTATTCAGGTACTTCACATACTGGACATGTGCTTAAAGAAGAGGAGGAAATCGATGAGGATTGAAGAAGGAGGCAGAAGATCAACGTGCATATGGTTTAATAAGCTAAAATTTAGGAGAATTATTGTTTCCTTTTTCATGAAATTAAGGGATATCATAAACGTATCAGTTATAACTAATGATAAGATTAAGGGCAACTTTGGAATGAGAAAAAATGATGCAAAAAAATAGGAATGACAATACCGATGTGGAATTATAATCATTGGACCTAAATTAAAAAAAACTAAAAAGTGGACTAATTCCAATACTAGGGTATAAAATTGGACTAATATTAAATTTCCCCTTTTTATATTTTGTTCAAATTAAAGGAAGAACAATTTCCTTCATAATTTAAAAAAAAATAGTAGAATGGGCGGAGGACTAATACATTTTTAACCTAAAAACTTGGACAAGGTTTTTACTTAGCTGTCTAATTTTCTTTCAACATAGATTGACAAGTTTAGTGACAATTCTATTTCAATCAATTCAATCCTAGACATTGTACAAGACATAAGATATTAAAAGCAAAAGAAAACAAATATGTATATCAATTGTAACAAGCATATTCGTATATCCCCTCTGCACACTACATATGGGGTAAATAGAGTATGAAAGATTTGAATTTACACGTGTCTTGAAGCAATCTGTCATCCTAACTCATATGTTATAAAATTTCTTTAAGACACACCCTCTCTTGTGTGGAGATTTTTCAAGCTTAATACATGACCAATACAAGTCGGATGACTTGGAGCATGTGCGGTCATTGAGTTTCATATGTAAGACAACCTACTCCTATGCCATAAAAAATTGAACATCCATCATAAAATCAGTTGACAATATAAATTCATACATTATCGTAATTAACTTATCATATTCAAGTTGCCCTTTTGTTTGCCGTTTAATAAGAAACAAATGGTGGAAATGACTTGGGTTTTCCATGCATAATTTTTTCTTGGGAAATTGCAGGATATATATATAATTGACTGTAAATACAAAACAAATTGACTATACATTTGATGCAGTGGAGTTTCACAAAGATTTACTACTGAATTAGGAATTGGGAAAGTTGTTCAGCAGAACATGATCGTTGCATAATATAGTCGTGTTCCTTAAACATCAAAGTTAACACGTTCAACAAATAGAAGGCTAGACATCCACATATTTCTTAAAAAGTATCTGTTGATGCACAAAATCTGGTGGATCTTTGGGTCAACGTAAAGTGTGGTGTAGTGACCTTCGCGAGGGTGATCCGGTTATTAAGTGATGGTGATATGTAAAAAGATAACAGTACAGAAGTAGATACAAAATGTACGTAGGTCACCATAAATTGAGCTACGTCCACGAAGTTAGAAGAATCTCATTGGTAATTTGTATATGTTGGGGGAAAAACTCAGTAGGTAATAGACAAATATCAATGAAATTGGAAGTGATATAGTAATACGTATATTACTATATGTTGACCCTAGAAACTACAAAGCCTACGTGGCGCGCATGCCGAGTATTCTATAAGCTAACTACGTCCTTCGGTGAATGCGGGGCGTGCCAACTCGTCGGCCGAGGCTCGGCCGAGGAGTAAATTTGTTGATGTTGCGTTGGGTGCGCGGCTGACTTCTGCGTCTTGCGATTGCGGCCGAGAAAGGAACACGTCTCGGCCTCTTGGGCTCTCGAACCTGAAGACAAGGTTACTATTCTTACGAAGTTCAATATCAAATTCGGCTTTCGACGTGCCGAATGTAGTAACTTGTAACACCTCACTTCGCCGAGAAGGCTGATGAGATGACCTTGACCAACAAGGATTCAAAAACCCTTCTCGACCGAGACTTGGATAAGTAATCAACCGTTCTCGCCGCAGTGCTGTTGATGCCAACGGAAGATACTGTGAGACCGACTGATTCTACGGTGACAGAGCTATCTATGCCGACTTAAGATATCACCAGTTGCTTCCACAGTGCTGTTGATGCCAACGGAAGATGTGTCAGCGAAAAAGAGAAAAGAAAAATCACAAGTTGTGAGAGTTTGCGCAGAGCAATTTTGTATTGATTTGCAGGAGGCTTTTCTCAGCGTTCAAAGCCTTGTATTTATAGAGTTCCTGATGCTCAGTCGCCGAAATAGATTTTCCCAGTTCCACTCTAACTCTTCTACGTCCGGATATTGTGATAAAACCCCTTTGATAATATCACTTCGCCTTAGTCAAAGTGTCAATGCCGTGCTCCAATTTGTATCATTATCTTAACATATTAACTGGAAAGATAATTAATTGGAAAGACAACTCACTTCCCAAAACAATCACCTTACTTTTCTCAAGAATCCGTATCCCCCACACGTTGCAGATGCCTATCCAATTTGCAATTCAAATTCATCCCATCTGCAAGTTACCATACATGGAGACCACGTATCCCAACAATTCTGATCAAATTATATTGCCACCTTATCACCACCACATGTAAAATCTTTCCCATTGTTCCACGTGGCTTTGTACACTAGTCCATTCAACCATAGACCCCATGCAGCCAACTAGATACCAAGCTGACATCCATCACCTAACCTTATTGGATTTCCTATTCACCCATCCACATATGCTTTATCCACGCATACATGATACTTAAAACAAATGGTTAATGGTTTTTGCTTTATCTGCAAAAACCACCATGATCCTGTCACATCACCTTGTTTTGGTTACTCCCCACATCATCTCAATGTGCTGATCATCCCATTACTTTTGGAATTGCTCCCCACGGTTCTGTATACCAAATGGAACTCCAATGCTGCATGGTATTTTACATAACCACAATTAATTCAAACTCTGTTGTTGTTGCTTTCATTGGAGATAACGAAAATCCCACTTATTCCTCCGTATAAGAAAAGGATAAATAATGATTATGATAAAAATCATAATATTATCCCTCTATCTTCACTTTTCGATCGACGGTGTAGAAACGTGCTTACTCAACGGCCTTGATTACTTGGGCCGATGGTGTAAATTTGGGCCCAAACACTATAACAAAATTGTAGAGTTATAATTAATGATAAAACTCTCGTTAATTAATTGCCAATTAAATCAAGATTGAGTTAGGTATATAAACTAATCATTATGGGAGACTGATTGATGGCAGACTAGAGCAAGATCTAACCTTTAAGGCCATCTCCAACCGAAGGGTCCAGAGGGTCGAAAATAGCCCGAAAATCGTCTCCAACCGAAGGGTCCAGAGGACCAGAGGGCCGAAAATAGCTCGAAAACCGTTTCCAACCGAGGGCTAGGCCAGAGGGCTTTGGAATCTGGGAGGGCCTCACGGAATCGGAGAGGGCTGGAAGGTTGGCTGCATGCAGCTAGCCCGGGGCTGGCCATTTTTTTTTTAATGTTTTGTTATTTATATCGGTTATAGCCGATAGGAATACTATTACTTAATATAAATGTATTCATGTCGGTTATAACTGACAATATTTCTTAAGAAATCATTCAAATGCAACGGCTAGCTGATTAGCCGTTGCATTTGATTTTTTTTTTTTTACAGTTTTATTATTATTTTTTATTTACAAATTTTTTCTATAACTTCTATTTTTTTTTAAATACCATTTTTCCTATAACTTCTATTTCACAAAATTTGTTTCATTTTATTTTAAGTTGTAATTTTTAAATAATAAATTATGTTTGGCCTTATGGCCATCTGGCCCTCGCTTGGAGACGGTTTTTTGTGACAGGGCTAAAACGAGCCTTCTAGCCCTCTGACCCTCCGTAGCACAAGGAATCGAACCCAAGATAAGCGCAGTCATATCCAGACCTGAAATTCGCTCTAACCACTAGGCTACCGCGTGATAGTTATAAAAACAAGCGCCGACAATATATAGTTATGTCATGTTTGTTCTCAATGTTGCCAATAATTAATGTTGACATTTTTTTTAACTGTTATTAGCACTCTAAAAACATCATTCTACATTCCTCACAATCCTTTTTTTTTTCTTCTAATTAAAGAAAGTTTAGCTACAAAATATTATTTTTGCAGTGCCAATAACATTTTTTTTATGACAAGAATAATTTGAGATTTGACAAGTTTAACATTTAATTTATTAATTTATATTCATTTGAGCCAATTTTGTTTTCTGGTTAGTAAGAAACAAACGGTGGGAATGGCTTCAATTTGCCACTTTTCTGGGAACTTGCAGCTTTCAAGTATTCAACGCAGATAGGTACAGAAGAGTACCTCAGACCTTGTTTGTTTCTGTTGTACAACCACAAAACAAGTAACAAATTGACTGTACCCTTATGCAAGTTTGGTTAGTGTTCATTATATAGGAAGAAAGGATTCTCACCCCTCTTTTTTTCCCTCATTTTCCCTCTCCTCCTATGTAAACGGTCACGATTAAGCTACTTCAACATCTTATATTAAATTTTTATAGAAAGGGAAAGACGAAATAGAGAGTGAGAGGAGGGGATGGACATGGATGAACAGGGATGGAAAGAGGAGGGAAGAGAATCCTAACCCGTTATATAGGGGCACAAAGCATGAATGACTTAACATCGTCTCGGCGAAAATTTGCCTTCGTAGATCCATACGGAATGGACTACCAAACCCAACCATGTTTACGCTACTCCGATTACAGAGTAGAGTAGGCAAGAAGTCATGAAGAAAATCCAGGAAATTGAAGAAAACCAAACAAAAAGGTGGAGTTTCGTAAGGTCCTTCTGAATCCGCAATTCGGAAACTTGTTAGCTAACCATTAAAGTTAAATACTGAACCTGGTCCTGTGCAATCTTGCAGCTCAAACACCAACAATACTACTTATATAATAACAAATATTCCTATATGTCCTTCGTACGAAGAACTTATGTCGATTCCAAGAGAAAGTACATAAGATGCAACCGAACTCAGCAGCGAAATCGAATTGAGTTACATGATAAAAGATTACCAACGCAACCACTGAAGAAAATTTAATTGGCCATCCATATTGCTTAACATTTTACAAAACTAATGAAACTTGGAACGCTTAATAAAAAACCAGACATCGATTCACTTTCACGATCTCAATTTAGCAAAGATTTATGAAACTTAATGCTGTTTGAGATCAAAGATTGAAGAACTGCTACATCATTTTCCAAATCCCTACTCGCTTCTGAATTCTAAGGGTGCAAAAAATGAAGTTCTACATTCAGCATATCAAGATTTGGTAAGATATACCTTACTTATGAGAACCATAGCCGTTGACACCCAATTCCACTTCGCCGGCTTTCTGCATTGCGGAATTCCCCTCCTCTTTAACCTCATCATCGTCATCATCAGAATCCAAAGTAAATTGGCTCTGATTATCAAACTGATGTATCTCTGCGCCAAGCGGCTTATAGTGCGGAACATCACCCCGAAATCCGCCACGCTTCCTGGCAATAATCGAGTACACTCCCACAACCACAACCACCACAAAAGCAAGATGGCAGTTAAACTGAAGCGTGACGATGGCTCTAGCCCTGTGATACTCAGGGTGCCCCTTGCACTTCACAGTGTAATTCCCTCTACTCTTTTCGTGCAACGAGCATCCGTGCGCCATGAAGTTGGTGTACAAAGAAATACCCATTTGCAGAAACCACATTCCTTGCAGAACCAAGCCAACCCCACGAGCCAATTTCGGATAATTCGATTTGGGGTTGTTGAATTCAAGCATTGTAGAAAATATACACACAGCAATTGGCACAAGCAGCAGATCAAAGTACCGATTTTCGATTCCGAAAGTGTCCTTTCTTTGCATGTAAAACATTAAAAATTCTTCAACGAAAGCGAAAAGACCGACCAAACTAAGCAACGAACAAGGTAGAGTTGAATTCGTGAAATTTACCACAAGACCCGTAATCGCGTAGAGCAAGAACAGCGACGCGATCGCCAGCACTTGCAATTGCATAGCCGAGCCGACTGGGTCCGCTGAGTCGAGCGCGTCGAAGAACGAAACCAAAGAGTTCAAGATGAACAGCAACGAAACAACGGCGGCGGCCAGGTAATAAATCGACGACAACCGATTTAACTGGGTTTTCGCTTGCGACTGCGCCATCGGGGGACGAATCGGAGGTTGAGGCGGCGACGGCGGAGATGAATCCGAATCTGGGTTTTGGATTGAGGAGGAAATGGCTTCGTACGCGCCCATCAAGATCAGGCCGCCGCCTGCGGCGGCGAATGTGAGAAACCCCATGTGCTTGATCTTCGGATTGGTGTTTTTTTTGTTTTGTTTTACCTTCTCAGTGCAGAGATGTTGAGGGGCATCAATTCCAACGGAGGGTTCGGATTTCTGAGGCGGTCGGGTGGTTGGTGTTGCTGGCGTGCGTCGACATGTCGGACTCTTTCGGAATTGTTTAATCGATGATGTTGTTTCCTGCGACAATTCTCGGAGGAGTGTGACCTTTCGGTTGGACTATTTCGGTTGGACTGTTTTGCGGTCAAGTCCAGTTCTGAAGTGCACTTATGGGCTTCTTGATTTGTTGTTTCTTGGCCCATTCTAAACACAACTAATATTTGTACGTTTTGTTGAATATGTGTCTCAGATGGGAAAATTAAGAAACAGCCCTTT
This sequence comes from Malus baccata, assembly GCA_006547085.1. Classification (NCBI taxonomy): domain Eukaryota; kingdom Viridiplantae; phylum Streptophyta; class Magnoliopsida; order Rosales; family Rosaceae; genus Malus; species Malus baccata. Next base: position 6,332 of record VIEB01000731.1, on the reverse strand, counting down.
AATCAGAAGCATTTCCATTTTTTTTTTATTAGGTGTGGGACCTACTCCATGTCGAACTTCAACGATTTGTACTGTTTATTTTTTAAGTCTCGATTTATAGATCATCTTTATAAAAATTTAATTCAATTCGAAATTATTTGCCTATTTAATGATCAAGATAAAATTTCATTATTTCTTACATAACAAAGTATTCGTTAATTTCTTTGAACTTAATTAGATGTCTTGAACATTTCTGATTTGGCTAATATTTTACAAGGATGATCTATGAGGTGCAATTTGAAAGGTTTGGATCGTTAAAGTTTGATGTAATGTGAACTCCAACAACTAATCCTCATTTTTATAAAAATACGGGGATCTCTTCCCTTGAAGTCAACACCTATCAATAAGTCTTTAATCTGGGATGATACTGGTGATGTTAGGAATGAACAAGTGACCCGTCTCTTTGATTATTTGACACGCTTATGGTTGTGGGTCCTGTGACTAGTGACTTGTTAGTGTTGTATAAGCTCCAAGTGGGACCAAGTGGACAATTGATGTGAATTTCTCAAAAAATAAAGTGAATAAAAACGAAAAAAAATAAAAAGCCAGATGGGAAAAAACGTGGGCCGGATAAGGTTGATAGAGACATTATTCAGAATTAAAGTGATAACGGATAAGGCCCAAACCTATGCTGGGGGACCAGCTCACGGGCCAAGAATAGGCTACAGTCAAGTGCATGCAAACTCTTCAGTCATATTTGCAACTTTTTTTTTCTGAATTTTAGTTTTTTGTTATAAATAGGTAAAAGTTAGGGAGATAACTTTTATTAGTGATAGGAGCGAAGAAGGTATAAAATATCATATAGTAACTATAACACAAGGGGATGACAAATAAAAGATGGAGGGATAGATAATGATGTTATTTATCTTTCCTTTTTTTTTTGTGTATCTTGAAAGCATACGGAGCGCTCTATTTATAGAGCAACTCCAAACAAACGTATTAACTATATATAGAAATTTACAGCACACACCTTTTGACAATACGATCCTTCTTCATTTCTCAAGTCAATATCACTTTGTGTGGGCATTGAAAAATCTACTAATGTTTTCAATATCACTGTGGGCATTCATTAACCCACCAGTATTTTCAACACTTTTCATTTTTTTTTATTCATTTTAAGATCATTTCTTAAGACATCTATTTTTTTAATAAATTTGAAGATTTATTTGCATCTATATTTAGAGCTGTCAATTTCTTACACAATTAGTTATCCAATGTAAAATGAAATGCCATAAAAATAACGAGTATTGGGTCATTAACGGGTAGTCCGTTAAAGCCCATTAGTGTGTAGGGTCATTATCGAGTCACTTGTTAAGAACTCGATAAAATACCGTTTATCAGACCTAGACATTAAGCATAGCAATATCCTGCATAACTCGTTAACTGGGCATGAAACTACACGACACGACCGGTTAACATTTCGAGTCGTTATTGGGTTACATATTAAGACTCATTTAGATAATAAATTCAACACAACATAACTCTAAATTCAACACAACATAACTAATTAAGATAACAAATATAAGACCAAAACAACAAACACGATCAGTTTTTCAAACCTATCTATATTGTTTATGAGGAAAATAAGAAATTTTGACCAAAATAGAAAAGAAGAAAAAGAGAGACCGGCGGTTATATCCGTTATCCTACACCCGCTTGCAGAGGATATAACCTCCCCGTATGGGGAGCTCTCACAACTGGTAGTTGGGGTTGGACATGGATCCTCTCCGGATCTATTGGTCCTAATCCACCAAATTCCGTAATCCGGATCATTGAAATTTGATCAAATGACTAAAGTTATTACAATTTTAAAGTGGGCCTCTATTTGTAACTGTTTGATCAAATTTCAAAGGTTTGGATTACGGGATTTGGTGGATTAGCACCAATGGATCCGGACGGGATCCATGTCCGTTGGCGGTCGGTCAGCCCGTAAGATTACGGGTATAAAATGCACATGCCCGTACTGTATTACGCTCATCTCCTTCTTTCCCTCTCTCTGCACAAAGGCCACGACAAAAAACAGACAGAGTCCGATGACGACGGCGACGATGATCAAAGGGCTTGTTCACTTCGTGTTCGCAGTCTACTTGGTTTCTCTACCGTCGGGTATCCAACTGCCTGCGGATGGGCGGGTTCTCTTGCTGAAGAAACCCGACCCGGAAAATGCTGCCGCCACTGCTCGTTGGTTGGTCGCTCAGAATTCCTGGGGCGTCTTGAAGTAAGAATCTCTTTATTTTCTTCTCGTAATTTTGTGTTGTTACTGTTGGTTTGTTTACTTTTTACTGTCGTGGGAAGATTGCTTTCGGTAAATTTGGGGGCTTTTTGGCGATGATTATGTTTGCTGATTAGAGAACCAAATTAGTGTGATTTTAATTTGGTTCTTATTGGTCAAATTGGAGATCTGATTTCGAAGCTCATGTGTTTGTGATGAAATTCAAACATGTTTGGGTGTTGTAGAATCTTTACTTGCTTGTAAATTGGTTCTTAGAAAGTGCTTTAAGCGACAGTAAGAATTAAAAGTGCTTCTGGTTACGGAAGCACTTGTTGGGGTCGTTTATGATTGCTTATGTAAGAAGAACTTTAGTTCATAAGTGTTTATAAACTCGTTTAGAATTCAGTTTAAAATGACTGAAAGCCAGAAATGTTTTTGAGTTCCAAAAGTAGTTTCTGGGTTCCATTTATGTGATTCTTGTAGGAAGCCTTCCAAGTGCTTTTGCAGGATTCACGTGCATTTTTCCTAAAGATTGGTTCTAAAAACATTTTCACAAAAAACGCTTTCTGCTATTTTAAAAGTAGTTCCAAACGAGCCCTATGTTAGAAGTGTTTTCATTAGAAAGTAGTTGATATTTTCATTAAAATCCCAAGTGCTCCTTGAGAAATATCAACTTAGTTTTTGTAATCAATAGTATTTGTGTTTGGAAGCTTAGACATTTGATACTTGTGCTTTTTGTTTCTTTCACAGTACTATCTCAAGTGAATTGGAAGGAGCACCCTTCGGGTAAGACTTTTTTTTTTTTTTTTTTACTTGTGCCCTATAGGAAGAACAAGTTTCCAGTAAGATGAAAATTACCACCGGTAGGACAGTGTGTGCGTAACGCATAATGCAGCTCTCTTCGGTCTGTGATTCTCGTTTGAATAGATCCATTTGTTATGCCTTTCATCCCAATCGTGCTCTATGTTTGCCTCAAACTCTTGCATCGATCTCAAGTAGTTAATGAAACCTATACGCCACTACAACGCCTATGAAGTCTCTCGGATAAAGTAATTTGAAAATATGATGCAGGAATGTGGTTTCATTTAGCGATGGAGAACCTGGAAAAGGCAGTGGTGTCCCTTACTTCTACTTGACAACTCTTGATCCGACTGCAAGAAATGCACTGATAGATCCAAGAGCTTCGTTGACAATTAGCGAGCATCCTGTTGGAACCTGTGGCAAGAGAGACCCAGAGAATCCCGCTTGTGCAAAGCTTACACTTAACGGGAAGGTGAGTTGCATCAGAGAATTTATTTATCATCCATACTATCCCTAGAAGGAGGATAAATCGCATTAATTATCGCTAACCTTGGATGCATGATATTTTTTTCAGCTGAAGCTTGCGGATCCCAAAGAAACAGAATTTGCTATAAGTGCCTTGTTCACAAAGCATCCGGAGATGAAGGGTAATACTAAATACACAAATATCACACACCACCTGCAGTTCTTTCGAAATTTCAGTTTTTCGTTTCATCTCTTGCTCAGCTAATTAAGTGGTTTTTGTTTTTGCTGGATGGTTAACAACAGACTGGCCCAAGGGTCACAACTTCCAGTTCTTCAAATTAGACATCGAGCATCTCTTTCTGATCGATTGGTTTGGCGGTCCAAAACCTCTCACGGTCGATCAGTACCTTCATCCCAAAACGTGAGTGTTAAAGCATATCTCGCTAACAATAGCTAATGTTTGCTTTTCGACTTACTGAAAACAAATCTCTGCAATCTACAGGACAGAGAACGTCTGGATTCGAGGATTACTCGTGATCTAAATGTAATTCCTCTTGTATGTTTATGAGCTGGATGGATCTGCATTCGAATTGTGCATAATAACTCTGTTGTAAATCACAGGAGACAATTGTAATTATATATAATCATCCATGTAAGTTCTGTAAATCGTTCACGCAAATGCGCGTACCTAAATAATGTAGGGGTATTTTCGTTATATAAATAGTGTTTTTTAATCATTAATTCTTTTTGTACGGTTTTTTTTAATTAGTACCTCACCATGGATTAACAATAATGTGATTCAATAAGTTATTTATTAAATATTATGTTCTCTATTTTTAAATATGTTCAAAATATCTTAAGAGGCGTGTAGTGACGGTTATAAAAATGATATTTCGCATGCGCATAATAATACATTTAAAATGTGTAAGTTGCGTAGCATGCCGCGATTCAAAAAATGTCTTTTGCATGCGCTCACCGGTTATAGAAAATGTCTTTCGCACGTGCATAATAATACATTTAAAACGTGTAAGTCGCGCGTAACACGTCGTGATTCAAAAAATGCGCGCGTGCATGAAGGCTAGTTTCTAATTAAACGAATGATCTATCTTTTAGAAAATCCTAGCTATTCTTACCGTAATATCTCTCAATCTCATTGCGATTACTCAAATAAGCAAGAAACGTACGTTTGTGCATTCGTCCATATGTTAGATAGTATATGAAATTATTGGAATAATTGTTAATGTTGGCCTTTCTTACTAAATATAGAAAAGTCATATGGCCTTGATTTAGGGAGAAATTTTGCAGTGTCTGGAATGTGACCCAATATATCAAGTGTCATAATACAATTGGTTAAAAATTTAAAATAAAAAAAAATTCAATCAATTGTATTGTTACTCTTGGTGTACTGAATCGTGTTACCTGTATTGTTACTCTTGGTGTATTGAACCGTGTTACCGCAAACTGAAAAATCTATTGGATTTAGGGTGCTAATCAATCATGATCTCAATTGCATATTCATTCTTTTTTCATCGGACGGTCTCAATTCTTCCCCTTTCGCGGGATTTCACGCGCGAGTCACGTGATTTGAGGATAGAGATAGATAGTCGTTAACAATTGGCTCGAAAACGTTCACCCGCTTGAAACTTTATACCCTGCAGCCGTCGGAGAGCTGAGCAATGAAATGTCGCCGCCGATGAGTCTCTCTGCAACTCACCTTACCACTTCTCGCTTCCCGCCAAAAACCATAACCGACCACCCATCACTCTCTCCCTTCTTTTCCTTTCCCAGAACCCTCCCCTCCCAAAATCCTAAATCCTCTAAATTCACAATTCGGAGCTCCGCCGCCGACACCAAAACACTTGCGCCCAAGTCTGCCATTCAGAGAATCGCCGAGAAGCTCCGAAGCCTCGGGTTCACCGAGAGCACCCAAAATCCCGACCGGCAACCCAATACGAAGTCCGCCGGGGAAATCTTTGTTCCGATTCCGGAGAAATTGCCCAAGTACCGGGTCGGGCACACGCTCGATGCAAGCTGGAGCACGCCCGAGAACCCGGTCCCAGAACCGGGCACCGGTGGAGCGATTGCGAGGTTTCATGAGTTGAGGCGGGAGGTGAAGAAGCAGAAGGAATTAGAGAGGGACGAGAGAAAGGGGAAGGGGGAGGGGAGGGTTCCGACATTGGCGGAGCTGAGCTTGGGGAAGGGTGAGTTGAGGCGGCTGACGACGGTTGGGCTTGGGCTGAGGAAGAAGCTGAAGATTGGAAAGGCTGGGATTACTGAAGGGATTGTGAATGGGATTCACGAGAACTGGCGGCGGTCGGAGGTTGTGAAGATTGTGTGTGAGGATTTGTGTAGGTTGAACATGAAGAGGACTCATGACTTGTTGGAGGTTAGGTTTGAATCACTCAATGTTTTTGTTTTTGACTTGTGCAATGATTGTTTATACTTGCTATCGATTCGAGTCACTTGACATTGCTCATTTGGGACTGCTTGCTCTTCTGGTCATAAGTGCTTTTACTAGAAGTGCTTTAATTAGAAACACTTTCTTGGAAAGGCACTTCGTAGTGCTTTCCCAGAAGCACTTTCTATGACCCATAAACACTTTCACATTTTTTGCCCAACATTGTGAGAAGCGCTTTTGGTGAAATTATTTTTGGAACCAATCCTTAGTAAAACACAAGTGAATCTTGGAAAAGCACTTGAAGTTGCCTTTTTGAACTCAAAACATTTTCTCTAAAGGCGCTTTCAGTTATTTTAATCACTTCCAAACAAACGCATAATCCAGTACAAAAGCAACACTCTGGTTGGATTAACAGGT
>VIEB01000730.1:200721-215951 GCA_006547085.1 Malus baccata | reverse complement strand
CTGTTGCTGGTCCACATCCATACCCTATGATGGTTCGGGATTTCCACAAGGTGATTGGTAGAGAAACAAGAAAACAAGCGCTGGAAAAGTGGGGAGGGAAACCAGATGTGTTGGTAGCTTGTGTTGGTGGAGGTTCAAATGCTATGGGACTCTTCCATGAGTTTGTTGACGATAAAGATGTCAGGCTGATTGGGGTGGAGGCTGCAGGCTTTGGATTGGACAGTGGGAAGCATGCTGCAACTTTGACCAAAGGGGAAGTCGGGGTCTTGCATGGAGCTATGAGTTACCTGTTACAGGATGATGATGGACAGATTATTGAGCCTCATTCTATAAGTGCAGGGTATGACAATTAATTGGATTTTTTGTCTGTCAATTTTTGTACGACTTGTAATTTATTAATCGTATGGTTTTTGTGTGGCATTTAGCCTGGATTACCCTGGAGTTGGTCCAGAGCACAGTTTTCTGAAAGACATGGGACGTGCTGAATACTATAGCATTACTGATGAAGAAGCCTTAGAAGGTATACCTTGGATTTATGTCATCATTTGACTGTTCTTAATTGGCTGTTCAGTGTGGGGAAGTATTCCTGTTATGCATGTTGTTGTTATTTATAGATGAATATATGTTTTACATATCAAGCATTGATGTGTTTCATCCTTCGTTGCCAAATGTATTGACACTGCAAAGAAGGGGAGACCTCAAATAAGCTTTGATGTTTGCCATTGTTTCACAGTAGCAGTGTCCTTGTGATGCTCGTGGTCATAAGTCCTTTGACCATACTTATCTTTGCCTTCCGTTTGAAGCTTAACGCATAGTCCTTGGTTGCACCATGACATAATCCTATAATGCTTCTACCATTCACTCATTGTCCCTTATTCTTCATATTTTAACTATATTTCTAGTAGAAGGAAGTCTCGGGCTTTTTTGATTGTCTTGGTTCAAATGGATTTCTTTTCCCCTTTGTACAGAATAATTTTTTTTCTTCGTCCATGCAGCTTTTAAACGATTATCAAGACTGGAGGGGATAATTCCAGCTCTGGAGACATCTCATGCGCTGGCGTACTTGGAGAAGCTGTGCCCTACTCTCCCCGACGGGGCCAAAGTCGTGCTTAACTGCAGTGGCAGAGGGGATAAGGATGTTCAAACCGCCATCAAGCACTTGAAGCTTTAATGCTGCTGCCTTGAATGAGCAAACCAAAGAACCGTCTTCGTAAAAGTAAAAGGACCATGGGAAATAAAAGTTCTATTATTTCCTTAATGTGTTTATTTAGCCACAGCTATAGAGAAAGCTTAGAAAAGCAGTATGTTTTTTGGTTGGCGGATGCCAAAGAGGCTTCCGGCAACCAAAGGAAGACCAGCCGCTTTCGGTGTTTCCTTTGAAGGGAAGCCTGCTGTTACAAATTTCTCAAAGGACTTAAACCAGTTTTTTGTAATGTTCCAAGTTTCTTTGGTTTTGCTGTATAATGTAACTTGAATATTTCAATGAGAAAATACAGTTCTATTGTGATCTGAATATTTCTGATGGATTTGCTATTACAAAACCCTAGATAAATTGTTATTGTTTGTCTTTTCCTTCGCAAAAACAGTCCCTTGATGTGTCGCCATGTGTGGGAGCATGTGGTAATATAGGTATTGTCCAACATCAGAAAGTTAAGGGTCTTTATATAAGCTTATAAATAGTTTGACGACTCTCGCGATTACTAACTGATTCTAATCGTCACTCTGCTACGGTCTGATGGTATTCCTCTTCATTTGTAAGTGAGAGGTGTTAGGTTTGAATCTTGTGGATGGCGAATTCGATACCAAATTAAATTGTCCATTGTGTGGCTTAGTCGAACTTCTTCTCCCCTAATGTAATTGATGTACTGAAAAAACACACTGATTTCAGTCTAGGACCTCAAACCTTCTTCATTTGAACCATTTCCATTTCCCAATATAATTTAAGGTTCGTCTGTTTTGCTCTATGATTCCTGTAGAGACATTCCTGAAAATAACTGAAGTTACCAGCATCTTTGCCCTTTTCTAACACATTGAAGTAGACAATTTACGTATTTTCGTTTGCGGACTATAATGACATGTATATTTACCTGAAATGCAAAGAAAGAAAATCATTTCAATTTCTAATTATTCTATGCTTATTGACACATAAGCTAACTAGGAACCAAATTGTACGTGGGTCTCACCTCAAAATTAGTGATCAAACACTTTGAAATCCAAGAACGAGATTAAGTAGGGGAGTTATTCATCCGATTCTCCTTCCCTACTTCTCTTACTTCTATGTTCCATGATTCCTTAATCTCTAAACGTGTCATTCAGTAGTAGGATACATATGCAAATGCTCTAGTCTCCACGTCACCGATCTAAATTGCCTACGTTTGGCTTGCTGCATTTACATATACTATTTTTGGATAAAGGGCTTCAAAGTTTCTTGAAACTTGACTAAACTTTTTGGGAATGCACTATAAAGATTAGAAAGGGAGACGTGAAAATGGTTAGATGCAATGCATTTGAGAGACCTTTCGATTGACTAGTGTCGTTGTAGTGCATGCCTAGTGTATATAATTAGTAACTTTGTAGTGTTTGAGTAATACATTGGCGTTTTTAATGTATTTTTAACAATGGAGTCTAAAACTCCCCACTTCCTTGATATGTTAAGAGTCTCTCGTCCAAACATAGTTGGTCCTCTCTTTTCTTTTTGTTTTCTTTTTCTAATGCGATTTGAATCTTTTGATTTAGGATTCCAAATATTTTTTACTTTATTTTGAGAAAAGAAAAATTAAATTACAGCATGGATCCACGAGAGCATACAAAACATTAGCCTAAGAATAATACTTAATAAAATTACATAACTACGTACAAAAACAATCATAATGATTTAGGTTTTTATCACAAGTAGTCCCTGAAATTGACCTATATTATCAAGATGGTCCCTGAAAATGAAAATCAATTAGTGTAGTCCTTAAATATGAGTGTTGGAAATCAATGTGTTCCTTCCATTAGAATTCCATCAAAATTTCTGTTAGTATGCTGATTTGGCACATATGTAGACCCCACAAATATTGCCACATGGATAAGTTATTAAAAACTTTATAAAAACTTAATTTAAAGTAATTTAAAACTAAGTTCAAAATGATTAAATAAAAAAGTAAAAGCAGTTGAACAAAAACAATTAAAGCTGTTATTTTCACGATGAGGAAGACTCAATTCGTGCAAATTGTCTTTAACAATTATTATATCACATTAAGTAGGCCAATTTTTTTTTTGTGGTCCCTGTGGTGGCACGCCACTTTCAATGTGACCATTTGTGATGAAAAAATCTCTACATTATTGTCTTTAACAATTATTATATCACATTAAGTAGGCCAATTTTTTTTTTGTGGTCCCTGTGGTGGCACGCCACTTTCAATGTGACCATTTGTGATGAAAAAATCTCTACATTATTGTCTTTAACAATTATTATATCACATTAAGTAGGCCAATTTTTTTTTTTTGTGGTCCCTGTGGTGGCACGCCACTTTCAATGTGACCATTTGTGATGAAAAAATCTCTACATTATTGTCTTTAACAATTATTATATCACATTAAGTAGGCCAAATTTTTTTTTGTGATCCCTGTGGTGGCACGCCACTTTCAATGTGACCATTTGTGATGAAAAAATCTCTACATTATTGTCTTTAACAATTATTATATCACATTAAGTAGGCCAAATTTTTTTTTGTGATCCCTGTGGTGGCACGCCACTTTCAATGTGACCATTTGTGATGAAAAAATCTCTACATTATTGTCTTTAACAATTATTATATCACATTAAGTAGGCCAAATTTTTTTTTGTGATCCCTGTGGTGGCACGCCACTTTCAATGTGACCATTTGTGATGAAAAAATCTCTACATTATTGTCTTTAACAATTATTATATCACATTAAGTAGGCCAAATTTTTTTTTGTGATCCCTGTGGTGGCACGCCACTTTCAATGTGACCATTTGTGATGAAAAAATCTCTACATTATTGTCTTTAACAATTATTATATCACATTAAGTAGGCCAAATTTTTTTTTGTGATCCCTGTGGTGGCACGCCACTTTCAATGTGACCATTTGTGATGAAAAAATTATTAATTAAACTCCCATGGTGAACCCGGTTAGCAATTGAGGTCCAAATCCAAAGTTCCGTTAGTCTTTCGTTAAATAAAATCATGTGACTATCACATGTGGATCGGTCAAAATTAAGTTTATTTATTTTGGAAAATAAAAAGACAAAAACACGATTGAATTAAAATAAAATTACAAATAAAAGAAAGTTGTAAAGATAAAAAAAATCCATAAGTTCTCGTATCTCATCTCAGGCTCCCAACCACCACCATAGCCACTAGTGGGCCTCCTCCACCATCACTAATCATCACCCCAATTTGATAGCACGTGTATCTCAACCTATATAATGTAGAAAAATCACATATGCACAAGAATAACTTAAAGAGTTAAAGACAATAGGTGAAATGCAGTATGTATGTATTCAGACGGGTGAAAGGCATTGTAGAATTAAAGACAATGGGTGAAAGGCATTGCAGAAAATTCAATCTTCAGGTCTTTCCTCCGCATATGAACTTTAAGAGCGTAAAAAAGTTAAAGAATTAAAATTCAAAGAAGATTAAGAAAAAAAATTGAAAGGTTGTATACTGGCCGACTAGGGCCTGCATAAAACCACATTACCAATTAAAGACAAAATAGAAAGGCATGTATGCATTCAAACTGGTACAAATTGATACAAAAATGAAAATTCAAGTAAGATTAAGACTCTAACTCATGATCAAAGACGTGTTGGCATTAAAAAAAACTATGGTATATTAGAAGTATTATGATTTCCAAACGAAATTAAATCATACCTAAGAAATTAGACATGACTTCACCTTCACATCTTCTCCTAACCATTGATGTGGTTGTACAGGTTTAGTTTCAGTCTTCGCGTTCAAGCTTTTTTTTTCTTCTGTAAAATCTAATTCCAATTAAACCCTAAATTATACTAGATATTCATTAAATAAGATGTAATTTGGATTGAAATGACGAATTTGACCCTTCATGTGATAGTCACGTGAGTTTATTTAACAGAAGACTAATGGAAATTTGGATTTGGACCTCAATTGCTAACAAGGCCCACCACAATGGTTTAGTTAAAAGCTTTTTTTACCACGAGGGTCACATTGAATGTGACGTGTCACCACAGGGATCATGAAAAGAATTTGGCCCATTAAGTAATATATCATTTTTAGTCATTTAACATATTCAAAGTAATTTATATAAAAATTTACAATACACTCAGTGTAACATCCCACATCATCCAAGGGAGTGATCCTTAAATGTATATTCTCATCCCTACCTAGCACAAGGCCTTTTGGGAGCTCACTGGCTTCGGATTCCGTAGGAACTTCGAAGTTAAGCGAGAAGAGGGCCAAAACACTCCCATGATGGGTGACCCACTGGGAAGTTCTCGTGTGAGTTCCCAGAAACAAAATCGTGAGGGCGTAGTCGGGGCCCAAAGTGGACAATATCATGCTACGGTGGTGGAGCGGGCCCGAGATGTGGTGGACCCCGGGCCGGGATGTGACACTCAGACACTGTTTTTTTTTTTCATTTTATTAAAAGCACTTTTACAAAAAAAAAATTACTATACACTTAACAACTTTATTTTACAGCTATTTATTATCAAAGCACATCACAAACAGTTTTTTTTTTTTTTTCAAAAGAACAGTAATACCAAACTAGCCCTAACAAAGTTCAAAGTGGATTATTATTATTATTATTTTGCTTAAATGAGTTTTTCCAATACTTTAATGTTGGAATTAGAGCTAGTCTAGTTCTAAATTGTGTAAGACGAATGTAATTAAAGTCATGATATGAACTGCAAGGTTTTTGAAGGACCTGGCTTCTCTGTCCTCCCACTTCTCATACACTATCATCCCTTTCTATTTGTGCGGTCACGGTTAAGCCACGTCAACATTTTATATTACTATTGCTTTTTATCTTATTATATCTATAAAAAAAAATCCATATAAAATGTTTATATGGCTTAACCGTGACTGCACAAAATAGAAGGGGATGAGAGTGTATGGGGAAGTGGAAGGGCAGAGGAGCCGAATCCTTCTTTTCGAACGTAAGATGCAGGAGATTTGTAAGGGATATTGGATAATTAAATTATCAACCAATTATGCTATATTAAGAAAGATTAAAAGGTAAGTTTATTTTCTTAATTATTAAATAAATTTTCTTTTCCACAAGAACTAATTAAATGAAACCACAGTAACCATAGTTAGCTTTTTATACACACGGCAAGATTCTAAATAAATTGAGTTAGGAGGTGAGCAAAATCAGACTCATTACTTTATTTTTTAGGCCCATATTAACCAGGCATTCAAATTAATTAGAGTGAAATGCAGGCTTGCCTTTTGCAGTTAGGTACTGTTTGGCACGTGGGACGAGACAGAACGGAGTGAAACGAGGTGTTCCGTCCCACGTTTGGTGCGTCTAAAATAGGTGGAATGCGCTGTTCCACGGGACGAGTTTTGGGTGAATTTTCGTTCCGCCTCACCCCCTGGAACAACTCTTTCTACATCCGTGGAACACAAAATTATAACCTCTCTGTCTCCTTCTTCTTCCTCCTTGTTTCCATCCGAGGGCATCTTTACTCCCTCTCCGTTCCGTCCCGTCCTATCTCGTCCCATTCCATTCCGTCCCGTCTCGTTTGCATACCAAACGATCCCTCCCCTCTTATCTTTCCCCTTCTTGTATGCAAAGATCAATTTTCCTCAAATAGTCCGGGACAACTGAGTTGTCCGGGAAGTAAACGGTGAAAATTATGAGCAACTTGGCTGCAAGATTATGCAACTATGGTCCAAACAACTGGGGTGTGTACATAAGGATAGGATGTTTCACGTTAGAATGAACAACAAAAACTCAGTTCCATAAACTTGTTGCATATTATTAAGAAAAAACCAGCAACAAGAATCTCAAAGATAAACTAACAAAAAGGAAAGAAAAAGCAAGTTTAAGGATGGGGATTAACTAGGACAAGTCTCGACCGAAAATTGAAGTGAATTGATGTTGCCATTGTAGGTGACCCTCATATTCTGCTGATGCCATGCTCCAAGCATAGACTTCCCATTTCCAGGCATCATTGCTACGCAAAAGTACCCCGCATCTTTGTTAAAGACATGAGCATATTTCCCATCAACGACGTAATTAGCATCTTGCAAATGGTACGTTAATGTGGCGAATTGATTGAAATCCGGCGTATATTTGTAGCACAATGCCAGCCCTTCAGGCACTTTACCGATCCTTGTAAGTTTTAAACCGTCATACCATTGTTGAAATGCCCTCATCACCTCCCTGTAGGCATTGCGTCCGCTGGCATCTGTATTGAGTTGAGGGATTAGGGCACCAGAATCGATGAAGAAACCACCGGTGCCACCTTGCCCAATTGTAAAGGTACCCGGTGGAAACCCTAGGCGTTTCAACCCAACACTTATATCCAAAAGATTTAGGTAGTAGTAATGTTGTCCAGGTGGTGTTACAAACGGACTTGTGTAAACATTTCCAGCTGGTAATGGTATTTCATCCCCAAACTTAACGAAACCAGGGTTTATTAGTGCATCAGTAAAAGGGAGCAAACAGTATGAGAAAGTTTTTTTGGTTTTATCAGCGAGTTGGGTCACTAGTGAATCCGGACTCAAGCTCAACCCCATTACCCCCGAAATGTAACCACTCTTTGAGAACTGAATGTTTCTGTTTTCCTTCGAACAACCGAAGATCACGTTTTCGGCTATATCAGTCGGAAATGTGAATGTTTCAAAGGAAGCAACACCTCGAGTTGTTGCGCCACCACCATAACCAATATTGTAGACGCATTCATTGTTAACACATTGGTAAAGGGGATTGGCACCTGAACACAGAGGGTGGTCGCACGGAAGCTTTCGGTATGTGCTCGATGTTGTTGAATCGAAAATGGGATTACCTTGTTGTGGGTAACATGCAACACAAGGCTGGCACTGAGTCCAAATTAGGCCACCACCAGTGTCGAGAAGCAGGAGCTGGGGGACTTTTGGGGTTCCAAGCGCAATCTGCACAATATAGAAGAAGTTGTCACGAAGCAAAGTAAGTTCTATTTGGTTGAGGTCTGCGGTGGAATTTGAACCGGAAGTTAATTCCACGTAGCGCGCCCTGGCTTTCGAGAACCTGACCAATCTTTCGATACGTTCATGTACTGTGAGGTTTCCGGGGTATAGAGGCGATTCCGGTGAGTCTCTAGGGATCAACCGGAGGCTGAAACCATTAGGTTTTGAATGCGTTGGATGGAATGTGGAGAATGTGATGAGTGAAAGAAAGAGAATTGTTGAAACAAAAGCTTGGACTCCAGCCATTTTTGGTTTTGGAGAGTGAGACTATGAATTACTTGGTGACTGGTTATATGTGCTTTTATAATAATGCAGGACTTGACTACGGTACATGCATGTTAGACATATCGTGTAAACACTACGTAATCATTTTTCTTTTTTGGTAAAAACTTTTAAACGCTATCTCGGCCAAATTGGGTAGGATTTTTTTATTGAATGTTGTACGTCAGTTTTTCATTGAATGCTGTCTCAGCCAAAATTCAAATAGAAGGTGCATGCATGTAAGATAAGAGTTGACCTACTTTTACAATTTACTTACCACTTATGTTATTCCCTTTAAAATCCCGAATATCTATCCAGAATTGAAAGCATTGAATATTTTGCATTGAATTTTATATAAATTTCTCTTTGGTATTGTGTAATATTTTTTAATGTAAATCTTAATATTGTCCCCTTTATTTCTTAACATACCATTCTGGGTTTCTTCCTTTCTGCATGTTCTTTTAGGAGTGGGATTCTCTCCCCTCCTACCCTTCCCTTCTCTCCCCTTCTATTCCCCTCCCCTCTTTTCACACTTACCATTTTGTCTCTCTTTTTATAAAAAAAAATGATATAAGATGTTGACATAACTTAATTGTGACCGTTCAAATAGAAAAGAAGAAAATGAGAGGAAAAAAAAAATAAAGGGAGAGAATCCTACCCCATTCTTTTGATGTTTCATTTAATATTTGATTTCCACTGATGGGGCTCCTCTGCCTTCTGAACCATGTTGTGCATTTGGACAATCTTTCAAATGATATAGTGGTTAAAACAAAGATTGACTGATCACATTCCTCTCTCTCTCTCTCTCTCTCTCATTTTTCAACTGTCTTTCTCTAGCCTAATATTGGATAATTTTTCACCAGTAGTCCTGTCCTTTTTCTTCATTGCTAATCGGTTCCACTAGTTTACTTAGAACGACGACAGTACCAACATATTAAAAGGATAATTGTTAATAAGAACTATTATTTGTTTACAATTATGTTCTAAAAATTTATGGCCAGTAGTTGGTCGATGGGTTGAGATCTAGTGCCTAAGAGCATCCCCAAAAGAGATGTTAAATTTTTATTTGATAATAGATGTGGCCAATTGAATACAGATGTAAAATCTTCTTAATTTCTATAGATGTCAAATATTTATTTTATTAAATATATTGGGCCTCATCTCTACATTAACTATTAAAAAATGGGAGCATTTTTGCTCACCACTATAAACTATTATGTATGCTCACCATACACCTAATCAATTAACATGTGTCATTTCACTTAACTCTAGTTAACTTTCACATTAAATGTTAGTTTTTCAATTTTGAAAAAAATTAACCAAGATTAAATGAAATGACACGTGTCAATTGATTAGGTGTATGGTGAGCATACACCATAGTTTATGGTGATGAGCATAAAATAAATTAAAGACATTTGGTTGTTTATCCATGCATTAAAAATAAATTAAAGATGTTTATACCATACTTAGGGCCTCCGTATTTAGATCTCGTACAAATACTCGGGGGACTTAAATGTAATCATGTAATAAAGGAATGGGCAAATATGTAATAAGTGAGGAGCTCTTATTCTATAAAAAGACTCCTCACCCTCACAATTGAGGGAGGCCAATTCCTAGGCCCTCTCACCCTCAGAAGCCTCCTCACACCCCCTCTCACATTACAGAGGTTCTCTCCCTCACCTCTCAGATAAATACAACATCAGTGTGGACGTAGCCCAAACATTGGGGTGAACCACGATATATCTTGTGTTATTTACATTTCTTGCAGATTCACAGTTGGATTTACGTTGTTCCAAGACATCCGATTTTATGCATCAACATTTGGCGCCGTCTGTGAAAAGTTATGTCGGTTCTCTTTCATTTTTTCACCTCTACCTTGAATTTGCAAAATCACAAAAACCTAGAAACAAAAAAGAAACCTACTCCGTGTCTGCCTTCTTTTATTTTGGGTACAATCTACTCTATATATTTCAATCACATAAAACGAATGTCCCAAAATTGCGTGTGTACCTTGAAAGTAAGGAAGAAGAGGTGAGCAAAACAAACGCTATAACTAGGAACATTCGTTATTGGTTCGCAGATCCTGAGCTTCGACCGAGTGTCGTCACATTCAATGGAGTCGTCAGCCGACGACAAGCAGAAGAAGGCGGGGAGCCGCCAGTGCTGCATCTGTCATGAAAGACGGGCCGCCCTCAAGAGACCCAAAACCCTAGAGCAGATTTGCAAGGAGTGTTTCTACAAGGTGTTTGAGGAGAAGATTCATCAGGTCATCGTCGAAAACCAGTTATTTAAGCCTAGTGAGCGCATTGCCCTCGGTGCCTCCGGTGGCAAATATTCCATTGTCCTCGCTTCCATTTTCACCATGGAAACCTGGTCACCTCCCAATCAAAACAAAAAAGCACCAAACTTTATCAAAACCCACGCTTTTTCTCTAACACCCGACCCGAATATGGCTCCCCATTTGGGTCTGATCCTGATCCTCATCTTCTCTCTCTCTCTGTCCTATCAAGTCTCTCTTTTTCTCTCTCTAACTCCGCACCCACAGTCTTCGACATTTTACCCGAATACAGCCTCCCTCGCTGTCTCCTACCATCGTCGGTCTCCAACTACACGCTATCTGACGACGGTCGATTCATCGTCATTTTGCCCAAGACCTGCTACATTCAGTTCAATTACTTGGTCTACTATGAAAAGACCATAACGGGCAAGCTCACATACGGGGCAATCATCAACATGAAGGGGATTCAGGTCCAGAGGTTCTTGTTCTGGTTTGACACCGACGAGATCAGGATCGATTTACCGTCGTCTGATAGCATTTACTTCACTGTTAGGATCATCAACAAGAAGCTCAACGAAGAAGAAAGGTTATTGAGTTCATGCGTCGGGTTGGGGCAGGAGTGGGACCACAGTTTCTTCTTCAGTATCGTTTTCTCCGTCGTCGAGATGATGGCTCTCTCGCTGCTTCCGATTCTCGTCAAGAACACTTACATTTCTGAGAATGCCCTTATGCCTGGCTCCGTGGCATCTATGTTTTCGAATCAGGAGGTTGTAGAGGCGAGCAGATTAGTTAATGATTTAACCTCTTCGAATTCGAAGTCTCTCGGTTCAGCAATTAGTTCAAGAATATGGTACCCAATAAACTAGTTCAGAACAACCCAGTTCAAACCTGGGTTTTGGACTTGGAGAAAAAGCATGGAGCAGCAGCGGCAAATAACCATAAAGCGAATTGCCTACTTGCTGGATGATGGGGCTTTCAAAGGCTGGTTTACGGATAAAGGGGTTGATGCTGAGTTGCGAAAGTTTGCGTTTTTCGAGGTTATCAAGATTTTTTATCATTCACTTGATGTCAAGCTTAGTGTCCATTTCTTTTTGTGGGGCGGTGCCATTTAGCTTTTCGGCACAAAGCGTCATCACGACAAGTGGCTGAGTGACACTGAGAACTATGCAATTAAGGGTTGCTTTGCAATGTCTGAGTTGGGCCATGGCAGTAATGTATGTTGAATGTCAGCTCGATCTACGCACAAGCAGAGCAACCACACACCCCGATAAAGCAGGATATAAATAAAGGAGCATCTTTGTGCTTCTCAACCGTTTGATCCATAACCAAGCTGACCAGCTTCACCATTCTTGCTTTCCTGCTTCAAGGAACATCTTCTTTACATGGTGGTAGCCATGTGAAATCACTTTCTGAAGGCCCAGAGGATATGTCTACTTGAGCAAAGAAACGCAGTGGGAAATAGAAACAAAAGCAAAAGCAAAGCAGAAAAGAAAAGAGAAAGCAAAAGCAAGGAATAAACACCTCACCAGAATGATGTGATTTGCTTTTCTTATTTTTGTATGATGTGATTTATTTTTCTTATCTTTCGGAGACATCTGTATAAACCTCATCAGAGGGTAATTAAAAAAACAAAATCCCAAAGCCCAAAATAAATGGGCTGGAATGTTGTGTGGAGAGCGAAGGCCCATAAGTCCAAAATAGCATCAACCAGGCGACCAAAAGTACGCCCAGTACTGCAAAAAATTATTCGGCACCCCGCCGCTATTATCGCCAACCAGGTGATCAAAAATACGCCCAATACTTCAAATTATACATGAGCATTACTCATGTCAATCATACATAAATATTCATGAGCATTACTTATATCAATCATACATAAACATTCATGAGCATCACCCATGTCAACATTCATAAGCATCACTCATGTCAACATCCATGAGCATCACTCATATCAATCAGCATAAACATTCATAAGCATCACTCATGTCAATCGGCTTCAAAAGCTTCATTTACAAAAGCTTTAGCTTCAAAAAGCTTCATTTACAGAGCTCTAGCTTCAAAAGCTTCATTTATAGAGCTCTAGCTTCAAAAGCTTCATTTACGAGAGCTCCAACTTCAAAAGCTTCATTTACAGAGCTCTAGCTTCAAAAGCTTCATTTATGAGAGCTCTAGCTTCAAAAGCTTCATTTACAGAGCTCCAGCTTCAAAAGCTTCATTTACAGAGTTCTAGCTTCAAAAGCTTCATTTATGAGAGCTCTAGCTTCAAAAGCTTCATTTACAGAGCTCCAGCTTCAAAAACTTCATTTACAGAGCTCCAGCTTCAAAAGCTTCATTTACAAAAGCTCTAGCTTCAAAAGCTTCATTTATAAAAACTCTAGCTTCAAAAAGCTTCATTTACAGAGCTCTAGCTTCAAAAGCTTCATTTACAGAGCTCTAGCTTTAAAAGCTTCATTTATGAGAGCTCCAACTTCAAAAGCTTCATTAACAAAAGCTCCAGCTTCAAAGCTTCACTTACAAAAACTTCACCTACAAAGCTTCAGTGTAGAGTATATAAATACCATTTCCGAACAACCGCCACTTCGGCCCATGCTTCATTTACAGAGCTCTAGCTTCAAAAGCTTCATTTACAAAGCTCTAGCTTCAAAAGCTTCATTTACGAGAGCTCCAGCTTCAAAAGCTTCATTAACAAAAGCTCCAGCTTCAAAGCTTCACTTACAAAAGCTTCACCTACAAAGCTTCAGTGCAGAGTATACAAATACCATTTCCGAACAACCACCACTTCGGCCCATACATGGATTCAATTTGAAGTCTCCAGCCAACAAACTCTATTGACCGAAGACTTGGGGGACTACATTATGTACCATATATTGGGCCTCAACTGGGCCTCATGAAAAATACTCAGGGGACTTAACCCATCACTTATGTATTGAGGAGCGAGCCCTTATTCTATAAAAGGGACTCTCTCACTTTCATTAGAGAGCACCCATTATTCATGTACAGAGGAGCGAGCCCTTATTTTATAAAAGGGACTCCCTCATCTTCATTAGAGAGTATCGCCGCCAGCTGAGCAACTGCCCCGCCGTGAGCATCACTCTTAATCCATCATTTATGTATTGAGGAACAAGCCCTTATTCTATAAAAAGGACTCCCTCACCATCATTAGAGAGCATCAACTCTAGCCCATCATTCATGTATTGAGGAGCGAACCCTTATTCTATAAAAGGGACTTCCTCACCTTCAATGCCACAAGCCGAGCCAACCAAGGCAACATAAGCCACGAGCCGAGCAGCCTCGTAGCATGTGCTACTTCTAGTTGAACATCATTTCAGATTGAGTACCGCCTCATATCGAGCATCAGTTCAAGACAACAACTAGCTACTTCGGCCCACACATGGACTGAATTTTAAGTCTCCAGCCAAAAGACTCTCTTGACTGAAGACTTAGGGGACTACTGTTTATACCATACGTAGGGCCTTCGTATTTAGATATCGTACAAATACTCGGGGGACTTAAATGTAATTATGTAATAAAGAAAAAGGCAAATATGTAATAAGTGAAGAGCCCTTATTCTATAAAAAGACTCCCCACCATCACAATTGAGGGAGGCCAATTCCTAGGCCCTCTCACCCTCAGAAGCCTCCTCACATCCCCTCTCACATTACAGAGGTTCTCTCCCTCACCTCTCAGATAAATAAAATATCAGTGTGGACGTAGCCCAAACATTGGGGTGAACCACGATACATCTTGTGTTATTTACATTTCTTGCAAATTCACGGTCGGATTTACGTTGTTCCAAGACATCCAGTTGTATGCATCAACAAAAGACATTTGACTCCATCTTTGTTTATTGCAAAAACGACAGCTAAAAATTAAAGAGTCAAATGACTCAGCTCCCATGCCAAGTATGACATCTATGTTGGAGAAAACCTCGATGCTTTGTAGTCTTAGTTGGTGTATTTGACATTTCCCATGTCAATTATGACACCTAAAAATTGTCAAATGTAAATTTGAAGACTTATATGGCAATGTCAAATTTCATTTTGCTCAAACCCCTATATTTTTTTATATTCAATTAATATCTGCAAGACCCACTCTTAAAAACAAATCAATCTTCATGATTGGTGCATTATTAGGGCCAACACAACAAAACATTTAAAAAATAATAAGACACCAGATTTTCTCCTATGTAAATTAGCAGCAAACAATTTCTATGTCAATGTACAGATTGACATATCGGTTATTACGTGGCATTCCACTCAGGTAGTGGAGAGGGCCAAAGGTCTAAAAGTTAAAAAATGACCTGATTTGCTCAAAAATCAATCTTCAACTGATGGTTGGGCTATAATTGTATGGGGTTCACATACCATTATTTGGCCAAATGTAGCTCTCCTCTTAGCCATGTTTTTGGGGCCCAGCTCCTTAGTTGCAATGATTGATTCAAATTCAATGGCTAGATTTGAAAATATCCAAGGTATTTTAACTAAAATAACAAATAAATTTTAAAGTATAAACTTAAAACTAATAAATTA
>VIEB01000730.1:92337-200638 GCA_006547085.1 Malus baccata | reverse complement strand
GTTTTGTTTCTGGGAACTCACACGAGAACTTCCCAGTGGGTCACCTATCATGGGATTGCTATAGTACAAACTCGCTTAACTTCAGAGTTCCAATGGAACCCTAAGCCAGTAAGCTTCCAAAAGGCCTCGTGCTAGGTAGAGATGAAAATATACATATAAGGCTTACAGAATCCACTCCCCTGGGCGATGTGGGATGTTACAATCCACCCTCCTTAGGGGCCTGACGTCCTCGTCGGCACACTTTCGGCCAAGGATTGGCTCTGATACCAAATTGTCACATCCTAGCCCGGGCTCGACTCTGCCGTAGCACGATATTGTCCGTTTTGGGCCCCGACCACGCCTTCATGGTTTTGTTTCTGGGAACTCACACGAGAACTTCCCAGTGGGTCACCCATCCTGGAAATGCTCTCACACGAACTCGCTTAACTTCGAAGTTCCGATGGAACCCAAAGCCAGTGAACTCCCAAAATGCCTCGTGCTAGGTATAGATGAGAATATGCATATAATACTTACAAGATCCACTTCCTTGGGCGATGTGAGATGTTACAAAATAGACTATGGTTGAGCAGGACACAAACAATCGTAAAGAGAGAGTATATGAGTTTTCTTTTTCAATTTGAGAGAGAGAGTTGTGACCCTAAGATATTTAAGAAAAACAAAAAATAGTCACTTAGCCTACCTATACGACCCACTTGATTTTCAAAAGACTTAAAATTAATTGTGACGTGACCAACCGCATAGCGTCTATGCTTTTTTTTAGAACACTCATTTTAAATAATGTTGATAAAATGAGCATTAATTATAGAAACCCACTAAGAGTTCCTCTCTCTAGATTTAAGAGCACGTAGAACAATCTCTATTTTAAAAAGTGGATAAAGAGCGTGATTGAAGTTGATTTTTTAAAATCCTATCTAATATATCTTCTTCATTAAGTTAAACTCACTCATTGAATATCTACCACCATGGCATTGTTATAAGGAGTTCGTGTATGAGTTTGAATATGTTGACAATTTCGTGGACAACTTAAAAATTCCATAAAGATTGGGTAGTTTTATGTTTATTATTACAAGTGATATTTTACACGAATTTATACTAATAAGAGGAAGAAGATTTGAAATTGGAGTGCAGTGTATTGAAGTCAAAGAACAATTGTTTAAAATCTTGTTAGTTTGGCTAGTGAATAGTGTCAAAAATTTATTTTCACTTGACAATTTAACTTAACATCTCTAACAATACTATCTATTTTAACACTCTAAATATTTTAATAGCATTTTAAATTCTCTCTCCTTCTCTTTAAAGTCAAAAGAACAATTGTTCACAAAACTAGAATATAGAACGGATAGAGAGTCTCTTGCCAATTTGTGCACTTTTAAATTAGCTAAAGATCCGCATTCGAAAAGACTTTTATGAAATAGGCACCGCTACCGTGACGTCTTATTTTAATAAACCAATGATATGGGTAAAAATTTTAATACATGGCACTGTATTTTATTTTATTTTATTTTTATCAATACATGACATTGTGTTATTAAATAAATACTTCACATTATGATCATAGATGTTCTTGTAAGTTACGGCTTCTGAGAGCATCTCCAAATAAGATGTCAACATCTTAAGTGGAATGTCATTGTATATATTTGACATCAAAAGTCTACAAACTGAAGTGTTATTTGTTGACTGGATTTGAATGCTTTGTGATTAGGAGTCAAATTTGATATCAATGTCAAATGTAATTTAAATTAATTTTAATGATGTGCCCCTTATTTTACTAACATTTTAACCAATATAAATTTTGTTTCAACATTTTTTTAATAATTACAACTATTTAAAGCTCAATTTAAATAAGAAAATAATATTTGACAATTCGCTTTGAGAAGTACAAAATTTGATATAAAACTTCAGATTGCTACATTAGCTATCAATTGTAATTTGACTATTATAATTTTTTTTTCCCAAGATAGAGGTGCATTAAATACGCATAGAAATGTTTACATCCTTAGCAAGAGTGTTAAACAAAAAATCCGGGCCAATACAGTCCTAGATAAACTCTTGACTTTGCTTGAAAACGTACTTAGCAACTGAGTAAGCAGCAGAATTGCTCTCCTTAGACACAGAGGCGAATGAAACCAACGTCAACCTGCATGCTAGAACCTCAATATCCCCAATAATACAATCCAGACTAAAATCGAACGGCAATTCCTTCCTGAGCATCTTGATGATCGACTTTGTGTCAAATTCAATGATGATTTTGTTAAAGCCGAGATTTGTGCAAGCCAAAATAGCCTCGCGAATGGCATAAGCTTCTCCCGCCGCAGCAGAATGACAGAGACTGATGCCCGACCCATCTACAGCTTGGAGCACTCCCGCAAAATCACGGCACACCCATCCGAAAAGTATTCTTGCACCAAGCAGCATTAGTATTGACTTTTATAAACCCAAACTCAGGTTTCGTCCAAGGCGCACCCCGTCGCCCTGCAACCCATGTCTCCAAGTCACAAGCTGGGCAGTCACCATCTAACTCCCTGGGCGTGGCGTCTCTGTACTCGGATAAATTCCTCCTCCAGATGTTCAAAACCTCCAAGGGCTGTTTTTGCTTACCATTAAACACAATCTTGTTCCTATTTTTCCATAATCTCCAAAGGCCGAAGGTAAATTCCTGCATAATCTCATCGGCTTCCACCCTACCCTTGACACTTTTATAAAAGATCTCCTAATTAGCCAAAAAATCCATGCCAGCCAACTCATGGGAGTTTAGATGCAGGGGGAGAGCAAAACCAGAATCGGTGGCTTAACTCATAACAGAAAGAAAAAAAAGATGATTTTCCGTCTCCTCCGCTGCACCGCAAACCCCACAGACATTATCGACCCTCATGTGCCGTCGTTGAAGATTATGTCTAACCGCCACAGCTCTATTACAACAATGCCATATGAAGATTTTTATTTTATTTGGCACTTTCAACTTCCAAATTTGATTCCATACCTGATTGTTCTTCTGTCTTTCACTAGGGGCTCCGCGTCATTTTCTTCCCAAAGCACCGTTCTCCATAAGGTTCACCGCCACCCCATTATAATGCCAAACTAATCTGTCCAGGCAGCCAGTCCTGCTTAAGGGAATGCTTAAAATTAGAGCCACATCATCCCGATTGAAACCCGCCGTAATCCAGTCAACCTTCCAAGATTTTGTGACCGAGTCTATGAGGTTACTCACCATGCAGCCCAGTAGATTCTCCCGGGGTCGAACTTTGAAAGTAGAAGGTTTACGGAACCAAGGGTCCTCCCTTATATTAATTTGAGTGCTATTTCCCACTCTCCATCTCAGCCTATTCCGCAGCACTTTGCAAGCGTTGAAGATCCCTTTCCAACCCCAAGAGGTGTTCCCCCCTTACCAGCCGCCAAAAGGCTTTTCTCTGGGAAGTATTTATCCCTCAAGACCGTTGCGAGCAGGGGCAAAGGGTTTTGAATCAGCGAATCTTGGCAAGGAAGGTTAAGTTGAAGCATTGGATATCTCTAAACCCAACCCTCCTGACCGGTTTTGCTTTTTTAGGCGGTCCCAAGAGATCCAATGAATCCTCGTGCGTTGATCGCTGCCCCTCCACCAAAAATTACGGATAGCTTTCTCAATGTCTCTGCACACCCCAATAGGTAGCTTGAAGCAGCTCGTAGCGTGGTTCGGCATAGCCATGGCCACCGCCTTAACTAGAGTTTCCTTCCCTGCTTGGGATAAAAATTGTTCGACCCAACCGGTCATATGGGTCTCAAGTCTATCCTTAACCTCCTCAAATACAACTTTTTTTGAATGTCCAAAGTCGGCCTGCAAACCGAGATACTTCCCAAACCCCACCTTGCATTGAATACCCATGGTCATCCCTATTTCCAACCTAGTACGGTTCCGAGTTTTTGATCCAAAGAAAATTAAGCTCTTAGACAGATTGAGCTCCTGCCTAGACCCCCTGGCATAATTCTTCAGTATATCCAAAAACCCCTGTGCCTCCTCAGCCGTAGCCTTACCGAACAGAACCGAGTCGTCCGCGAAGAACAAATGGGTGATCGGGGTTCCATCTGGTGAGATTCTATACCTGTTGATTGCACCCTTTTCCAAACCATTTCTGATCAACATAGACAAACCTTCAGTGCACAAAAGAAATAGATAGGGAGATAGGGGGTCACCTTGCCTTAACCCCCTATCTAGCAGAATATAACCAGTTATTATAATACTGAAGGATGTATAAGATATGCATTCCTTTATCCAACTGCAAAATAGAGGCGCAAAAACCAACTTAGCCATCATAGAGAGCAGAAATTCCCACTCCACGCGGTCGTATGCCTTAGCCATGTCGAGTTTAATAGCCAACCTGGCTTGGTCATCCTTTTTTTATGGAGAAGCGAATGAATGATCTCGTGCACAACCAGGATATTATCTTGAATTTGCTTCCCAGCAACGAAGGCAGATTGGTTCTCACAAATCACTTTAGGCATCACCAATTTCAATCTGTTCGTAAGGACCTTGGCAAGAATCTTGTAGATCACATTGCAGAGCGTTATTGGTCGGTATTGCATCATGTTCTTCGGACACTTAACCTTTGGAATAAGCACTAGGTTGGTATGATTAAGTTTCCGCAGTAGCACACCTGAATGCCAAAAAGCTTTGATGATCCTGATTACATCCTTCCCCACAGTGTCCCAATGGTCCTGGTAAAAACAACCAGAGAAACCATCGGGCCCGAGGGCTCTAGTCGGAGGGATTTGAAATGCCGCTACAATAATTTCTTCCTCAGTGACCGGAGCAGTCAGGGCCAAGTTATCCTCATGAGTCACCCGTGGCTCCAGGCCGTTGTCAGGGATATCAATTTGAATAGCGCTGTCGGTTTGGAATAAATCCGAGAAATACGAGGTCACAATCGAGCTGATCTTAGTCTCATTCTCCTTCCACACCCCCTTCTCGTCCATCAAGCCCCGAATTTGGTTGGATCTCCATCTTTTCATTATTTTTGTGTGAAAGAATTTAGTGTTCTTGTCACCTCTTTGAGCCATTGGTTCCTAAACTTCGTCCTCCAATAGGTCTCCTCGTTTTTGTAGGCAGTCCTGAGCTCCATCTCAGTTTGACCTCCTCTGTAGCAAAATCACAGGATTTGTAAGTTGCTCTGATTTCCTCTTTCAGTAGTTCGATGGATTTCTTAGAATTTCTCCCTCTCCCTCTGTACCACTCCTTGAGAGTTCTCCGGAGCTTTTTCATTTTTTCACAAAACCGGAATGCGTGTGATCCCTCGAGTCTATCCCACTATTCCCCTGCCACCAAATCCCGACACTCCTCCATTTTACTCCACCGGGCATCGAAGGAGAATTTCCTGCCTGTCCACGCCTTAACTTTCTCCGTAGACATGAGGAGTAGAGCATGGTCGGAGCTTTCTAGAACAACGTGCCTGATAGTGGTATCAGGGTAGAGGTCATGCCATCCTAAGGTAGCCAGACCACGATCAAGCCGCTGTTGGATTGGCCTAGCCTCCTGATTATTCCGTGATGCGAAAATTAACTTAACACACAAATTTAACCCTCTTTTGACAACTGTAGTGTAAGTATAAGTAGGGATCGTTCTGGACCGGGGATTAGGAGGGCTTGCTAATAACCTCTAAACTGACTCAAAAACATAAAACTAAACTTAAAAATACTTAACAAGACTCACAAGACTCAAAGCAAACTTAAAATACTCAAAACAACTTAAAACAACTAAATAAACTTAAACTAGACACTAGGAATGACTTTGGACGAAAATTGACTTTTACTTGAATCAAAACATTTAAAAACATAAATTAAAACAAATTCTAACTAATTAGACACACTAAAGTAAAAAGGGATTGAGTTTTGGACGAAGTTGAAACAAACAAACAAGTATGAAAAATTAGACAGATTGTAAAACAAATTTGAGAAATAAGATGATGGATAGGATAGTTAGAGGCTTTTTCTCCACACATGACATGTATGCAAATAATTTGATTTCCAATTACTACTTCATTGAATTATGAACGACAATGCTCCAAATTAACCGTGTCATCACTAGTTAACTCTCAGATTTTCCTTATTTTATTGGATTGGATGACATCATTCGACAACCCAAAACATTCTTCTAAAGCTCCCTACATGACATCATAATAGAAATACAATCAAAGATCATTACGTTTAATGAAAATCATAAGCATTGACACAGCACTTGCAACTATGACATCATGTCACTCATGCTAGGAATTGAACTTAACGCGATCGTTTATAAGCGACCTTCACTACATGTGAATATAAGTTTGTAACGATTATGTGAAACTTCCTTATATTCTAGCAATGGATTTATGCATGCCAATTAAGTGTCGACCCTTAATTAACAAATACAAATAAGTTATCAATCAAATAGTTAAGCCAATTGCATTCACGATTCAAGAGTTCATAACTGGAATTTATCAAATTATATTGCACACATAATCATGCCTTTGAAATCACCCCTAGCCAAGAGGGGTTTAGCCACTCATATTTACAACAAAACGAAAGGAAATGAATTTAAACATTAGAAACAAAAGAAAGAAAACACCTAAACGCTCCAACGATCCAAGTTGGACAGTAAGCACGTCTAAGCACTTTCATTCCCTTCCTTTGCTACGACACAAGGTGTTGGTGAGTGTTTGAATGTTTGTTTGTATGGAGGAATGGATGTGAAGATGAATGGATGTGTTTGGATGAAGGTTGTGTTGAAATGGGAGTGAATGATCTAACAAAGTATGAACTAAATTTATGTTACACACATTTCCTTTTATAGAGGAAGTGCATGGCAATGGAGGGGAACATGGAGTGGTGTAGCAATTGAGTGCAATGATTCAATGTAATGATGCATGAATTCTGAAATGATGGAGGGAACAAGGAATGGTGTAGCAATTGAGTGCAATGATTCAATGTAATGATGCATGAAATCTGAAATGATGGAGGGAACAAGGATGGCTATGCATGGCATGGGTGGAAAGGTGAGTAA
Source organism: Malus baccata (assembly GCA_006547085.1). Classification (NCBI taxonomy): domain Eukaryota; kingdom Viridiplantae; phylum Streptophyta; class Magnoliopsida; order Rosales; family Rosaceae; genus Malus; species Malus baccata. The sequence goes on along the minus strand of VIEB01000730.1, from coordinate 193,629 downwards.
ATGGTGAATCAATGAGTGCAAGGAGGTGAAAGGATATTGTGCACATGGTAGACAAAGGAAAGGAAGTGGAATGATGCAACAAATGAGTCAATGGAGGGAACATGGATGATGATGCACGGCATAGGAATCCAAAGGGAGTGCAATGGTGGTGCACGACAATGATGGAAAGGTGAATGGTGGAGTGACACCCCTTTGTGGCTGAGCTCTTTGTTCTTTTTACATTAATTCTTCTTTCTCTTTAACACATTTCTAGCCTCTTTAGTCTTCAATTTCGTCCATCCACCTTGCTCCATGCATGTGCTATTCATTCCAAGCCTAAAACTGCTCCAAAATGCACCAAAATGCATCTTATTGCTTTATAAGGCCCATGGACCTACAAACACATGAAAATAGCTTAAAATACATAATTAACTAAGAAATAACAACATAAATGCATGAGAACAAGCTAACTCAATCACATAAATATGCTCTTATCATTCCGCCATGTGAACGGGTATCCTTTATATCCAAGGTCCACTAGCTCATTCTAAGCCACAAAGTCCCTAAAGTCCCGCATGCTAAATGCCATTCTCTGGTTTCCATTTTCTTTTTCCTCGTTACTCAGGATGTCGTTAAAATCCCTGATGAGGAGACATTTATCCCTGTCTTTCTCTAGCCTTTTACTCAGGTGCATCCATTGGTCTCTCCGTTTCTTCTCATTAGTGCTAGCATAAATGCCAAAAAGTCGCCATTGACATTTGTTGCTCTCATCCCACAGTCTAACTTCAATCACAAAGTCATCGGACTTTACCGCAACCACCAGTGCAGCGTCGCTCCAAAATACGCAGAGACCTCCTCCCATACCTTTCGGTTCCACAACATGCAGGTAATCTAAACCCAAACTCTTTCTTAAATATCCATAGCGACTACTGTTGTTCTTTGTTTCCAGTAGGATCACTATGTCAGGGGTGTGGAGCCGATTCTACTCCAATAGGTTGTCAACTGTCAGGTCACCCCCGATACCCTGATAGTTTCACGTGATTAGCTTCATGGGGACTTGAGAGACCCCTTACGGTTGGTCTCCTCCGCCTCGATAACAAAGCTCCTCCTTGGCTTGGTGTGGACCGGCTCCACACAAAGATCAGGTTCAGTATACTCCACCTCATGATGCACTTGTTTTTTCCTTTTGTGCTCGTTCATAACAACCTCAATGATGGGTGCTAATTCAAACGGGTCGTCCCCCATAACCTGGTCCTCCTTAATGCTAACTTCTCCACTCATTTGGTCAATTACATTCATTTCCCTGTCAGTTTGCCCACATTCTGTACCCTTGGCAACAATTGGCAAGATATTTAGGTCGAATCCTTGGTCAATCCCTGATAGCCCACTGACCGTATTCAAACTTTCCTCTTGCTCCTGCATTTCGTGTAGGACAACATTGGCTATCCCAGTAGCCACCACACCCCCCGGACCTATGAGCCCTGCATCAAAGGCCAGTTCTCTAGCTATTCTAGCATACTTACATACTGACAAGGCAAGACATAATTGGAATATGATTCTCTCTCATTTTATTCTCATCTTCTTCCCTCCCCTTCTCTCACACATTATTTTTGTTTTATTATCTATAAAATATCAATATAAAATATTAACGTAACTTAACTTTAACTGTTCAAGTAAGAGAAAGAGAAGAGAATAGAGATTAAGATAGTAGAGAATCCAAATCGACATAATTGGCATCATCCTTCACGCTACACAGAACACAGCATATCCCCACCTAGAAAAGCACCTTATAGGAACAGAAACGTACTCTGACCAAAAAAAGAAACGTATAGTTTATAGTAGAGAAAGTTGATGGAATACTTTAATGCAAAAAGATGCGGAGACTCACATGACTATCCACCAAACCCAACCCTTAACAAATTCAATTCAAACATTTTATAAAACAAAATCTCCTATTTTTTCTGAGACTCCGATCATAAAAAAATAAATAAAAACCAGAAAAATAGTTCCTTTGCTTTTCATAGTTGTTTTTATTTTTTTATTGGAAAAGCTTCGATCTTTACTATATATTGAAGATCTACCGCTCTGGGTTTAACTTACTCAACCTTTTCAGGTAAACAAAACTCATAAATTCTTTCATTTTTGTTCTTTGTTTTTTGCTCCATCACCCCATTGATTTGATGTGATTTGATCTCTTCTGTTTTTTTTGTTGTCTGCGCCTTCCACAGAAAACACTTGAATTTTCACCATGATCTGCTCTGTGAAGCAATACTCCGCCGTGACAAACGGGTCCGACATCTTTCTGCGTCGGAGCACACGGCCGACACAGGTGCAACGATCACTGCTTTTTCCGTCTCTTCAGGTGCAAAAGACTCAGATACCTGTAATCTCGGTCCAAAGGGCCTTGCACGTGTCTGCGATCGGGAGTCTTGTTGGGTTGCCAAAGCCGACTCGAACAAGTGTGAACAAATGCCAGGCGTTCGAGGCCGACCGATCACAGCCGATCGAGTCCAACGTCGACATTGCGAATGTCGACGCGAAAGTGGAGGCGGCAAAGAAGCTGAAGATCGGCGTATATTTTGCTATGTGGTGGGCGCTGAACGTGGTGTTCAATATATACAATAAGAAGGTGTTGAATGCTTACCCCTTCCCATGGCTCACCTCCACTCTGTCTCTGGCATGTGGGTCTTTGATCATGCTGGTCTCCTGGGTCACCAGGATTGCTGAGGCCCCCAAAGTTGATATGGAGTTCTGGAAAGCTCTGTTTCCTGTGAGTTGAATTAGGGTTTTTTTATTTTTTTGTTGTTGTTTTCCTTGTACATATATATGTATACATGCTTTTGGGGTTTCCGAGATATGGAGGAGAATAATGGAAAGTGAAGTTTTTAACTTGTTATGTTTGATGGTCTTGAAAATTCAATATCGGGAGCCATTTAGGATTGTTGGGTGTCTTTATTGTGTGAAGATAACCATTTTGTTTGGTTGCTGAGAAAATGAAGACAAAGGAAAGAAGGTGAAGTTTGAGAGGTAACCATTTTGTTTGGTTGCTGAGAAAATTAAGATAAAGGAAAGAAGGTGAAGTTTGAGAGGTCTCAAATGTTGACAAAGTTATAGAGATTGAAGTTTTTCTTTCCAACCAAGCAATGACTTAGAGGCTTTGGTGGTTTGTTGTCATTTTGCTTGAAAATTCTGTTTAAGTTTTCGATTATGGGTTGTGATTTTATTGTTTGATTTTCCGTGAACAGGTTGCTGTGGCACATACAATTGGGCATGTAGCAGCTACTGTTAGTATGTCTAAGGTTGCAGTTTCTTTCACCCATATCATCAAGAGTGGAGAGCCTGCTTTCAGTGTATTGGTTTCGAGGTTCTTGCTGGGCGAGTCCTTCCCTATATCAGTCTACCTGTCCCTCCTTCCAATCATTGGTGGTTGCGGTCTTGCTGCCTTGACAGAGCTTAACTTTAACATGATAGGTAACCATTTTGTTCTTGTCCCAGAGGGAATGGAATTGTAAAATTATTGGTTTGTTGATCTTATTATCTCCTGAGTTGGTATTTGCAATCTTTGTTAGTCTCCGTTGGAAAAGAAAGCAAATATATAGTAAAATTAAAATCTTTATTGTTGGGGAGTTTTGTGCAATAAGGCTAAGTTAGGCTCTAATGCTGCCTCAGTCAAGATTAAAGCACGTAAGATACATACTTTGCCTTCATATTCTTCTGCAACCAAATTAATTTTCCATTCTTCATGCTATATGTTTCAATTACTCTATCTGACCAAAAGAAAAATGTTTCAGTTTATTTTCTTCCATCTGGAGTTGGTTGTCAGCTTCTTTCTCCTTCCAGTGTTTTCCAAAAACCGGGATGAGTTTCTGGCCAGTTGCAGGGTTTTAGTGTGATTAATTACTCTGCCATTATATTGTATAAAGTGTAATTTTTTTTCTTTTCTCTTAAGGTTCTAGAGTCTTAAATTTGGTCCTTTTGCTGGTTGTTTCAGGATTCATGGGGGCCATGATATCAAACTTGGCCTTTGTATTTCGAAACATATTCTCGAAGAAGGGCATGAAGGGGAAGTCTGTTAGCGGAATGAACTATTATGCTCTTTTATCTATTATGTCTCTCCTAATTCTCATACCATTTGCGATTGCGGTGGAAGGACCGCAGATGTGGAAAGCTGGATTTGATACAGCCTTCGCTCAAATTGGACCCAACTTAATATGGTAATTACATGTCATCTAACTGTGATTTCTTGGCCTGTTACTGGCTATGATATGTTTATTGTGTGGTTCGATATTTGCACATTACTGTTAATTGGAAGGTAAGTGTGCTAGAAGTATATCTAATCAGATGATCTCGTTCTACTGTTCATAAAGTCTTTCTACATGCAAACAAAGTAGTAGGTCTTGAGCTTTCTTTGGCATGTTTAGCTGATAGTTATAATAAGTTGCCATGATCACTTTTCTATTCTTTTTCTTGGAGGAGTTTAACCAGTACTAAATATGTGTTAATTATTGAAATGCTGCTGTATTTACAGTCATGACTATAAGGTGCTGGTTACTCATTATTTTATGCAATTCATAGTTTTTATTTCGTGTATGGAGCCAGAAACTTTTGGCAATGTGTTGTTGCAGAGACCATGTGTTGTAAATGCTGATTGGAACTTGAATCCCTGTAGGAGCAAAGTTTGTGTTTGTTCTTATTTAATACAGTGATACCTTTTGTTCTAAGTATTTTTATAAATGCCTTTACTTACGAGTTGCTGTTGATTATATTGAATAGGTGGATGGCGGCTCAGAGTGTCTTCTATCATCTGTACAACCAAGTGTCATACATGTCCCTGGATGAGATTTCTCCCTTGACATTTAGCATAGGAAACACCATGAAACGTATATCCGTCATAGTATCCTCCATCATCATATTCCACACCCCTGTCCAGCCCGTCAATGCCCTTGGAGCTGCTATTGCAATTTTTGGAACCTTCTTGTATTCCCAGGTATGCCCATGTTCTCTTTATGCATTGAGGTTGATTGTTCATAATTTACTTGCAATATTTTTGCTAATTACGCCTATTAATATGATTTTTGTTTGTTTACCCATTATTTCCACAACTTTTAAGTTGTTAGGACGTGTGCCAACCGTTAATATATTACAACACGTTCTCTGATGCAAATTGGCCAACCTATAGATCTAGACAAATTATATGTTTGCATTCTTCGCATGGCTTTTGTTTGTACGTTAAAGGTGCCAACAAGAAATTTGGGGGATTTTTTTGTTGGTTGTGAGTTGTATCACGATAGCCGACCCCACTTAGTGGGAAAAGGCTTTGTTGTTGTTGTTGTTGTTGTTGTTGAGTTGTACCACGAGGCTTACGATAGTGATGGCATCAGTACCTCAAACTAGGTATTTTCTTTTTACGTTAGACCTCTACTTTCTTGAACCTACCTTATTGAAGGTTTAGGTGGAGGCTCAATTCGGGGTAGATGTATATACCGGCGAGGATCATGTTCCGTTGCCACTAATTAGGATGTTGATTTTGGTAGTGTTAGGTGGCCTTTGTCATGCTGTGGTTGGACCATCAAAGCCTACCTAACTTTACTATGAATTTATACGTTTATTTCATCATTTATTCCATTAATTAATGTCAAGAACGCTATTAGGCGTCTAATTTGACACCGACCGCATGATGTTGGAATATGCTTTGGTTTCCCCATTGTGATACTAAACACAAATATCTGCTCTTTCACCCTAAACAACATACCCTTTTGTTCAGGTAAAGCAGTGAGAAGCTCGGGCTCGAGGAAATTTACCTGCATGCAACATAAGCGACGGGAAAGGGAGGAGGCAGAGGCAGAGGCGGTGGAGCGGTGACGATCCATCGTTACTGAATTTTGGTCGTATGAACCAAGAGTGTAATTGTAGATACCAATAATGATCGAGACAACATTTCCACCTGAAGAACTAGGCAGGTTTTTTGTTTTCTTTTGTTTTTTCATTATTTTTATTTTAACGATGTTGGAGGGAGAAATAATTCAATAATAAGCAGGGTATAAATGTCAATGTGGACCATTGAGAGCATATTCCAATTGGATTGGTGTGTGTATGCTTCATTAGACATCATGAGCATTGTATTCCGGATTATAAATATATAAAGGCAGCATCGTCCTGCTGCTGCAGTTTTTGTTTCTTTCATATGTGCTTTAACTTAAATAATGAGGACTTGGGTCTTAGCCCATCCTAGGCTCAGTGCATATCTGTTTGGGCCCAAAATAACACTTTGGGCCAATCCTAGAATTGTTTTTTGGTCCAATGAAGAATATCGGGAATATTCTTTGTCATGGTTGAGTCTAGTAGAGTTTGGCCGAATCTTATCGGAAGATGGTTTTGCCTAGATAAGGGTGAAGTGGTCGAATCCTAATGCAGTAAGTATTCTTTAGAAGTTAAGGATGTTTCAAATCAGAAAAGATGCCGAGAATCAAGGGATTGAATCTAAGTGATTAAAGAGCTTGGTTGAGAATCCTATGGGGGTTAGGATTGGTCGGAGCCTAATCAGATTGGGTTGAGGAATTCTAGTCCGAGTGAAATATTACCTCGGCCATTAGGGAAATTACTACTATAAATAGAGAAGGGAGTGTATCATTCAAAGCTCTCTCCAATTCAACACAAAATTGCCATGCGCAAACTTCTCAAACATCTTGAGATTTTTATTTTCTTTTTCCCCGTCAACACATCTTCAGTTTGGATAAACAACACTGTGGAGGCAATCGGCAACATCTTCAATTTGGATAAATAGCACTAGAGCTGTAGAATCAGCCAACCGAGGATAAACAACACTACTTTGAGACCAACTAGTTATCTATCCAAGTTTTCCAAGTCCTTGTTGGAAGAGGTCATCTCATCAGCCTTCTTGGCGAAGTGAGGTGTTACCAGGCTCAACATATTGAAAGTCGAGTTTATTTTATTATTGGATATTCACAAGTATATTTTCGAGTTCGGCATTCAGACGACCGAACTACATTTACAATCAAGACACTTATCTCTTTTGAGTATTTGTGTTCGTACATTTTGGTACCAATTTGGCGTATTTATATTTGAACAAATATAATTACTAAGACCAAACCCGACGTCAATGATTCGTGAACTTCGAAGAAACTAGCAGCCTTGTCTTCAAGCTCTAGAACCCAAAGGCCGAGACGAGTTCCTTCTTCGACCGTAATTGCAAGACGCAAAAGTCAGCAGTGCGCCCAACGCCACATCAACATATTTTACTCCATAGCCGAACTTGGCCAATGAGTTGGCACACCTCGCATTCAACCAAATGATGTAGTTAGCTTATTAAGTACTTGGCTTGCACACCCCGTAGGCTAAGTAGTTTTTAGGGTCAACAATATCACAAGCCTCTTTTGAGGACTTGGGTCTTAGCTCATTTTTTTATTTTTTATTTTGTTTTTATAGATCGCCCATTAAAAGAGATTACCAGATGCGGACTAGAACTTAGACCTTAGTTTAGGGAAGTGAACAATCTATACCAACTCAACTAACTCCATAGAAAAACATAAGAGTTTTTGTTGATCAAGTTTATATAAAGTATACTAATTTTCGTTTTGTACTATGAACTTCACAACATATGTACGTCGGTCCAAGTTTTTCTTCAACTCATGTACTTTCGCAAGTATTGGTGGCTTAATTTTCAATTAACCCCTTCAACTAAAAAAAAAAAAAAGAATCTCAATCAATCTTTGTTGGGGACTTTTAGGTCGAGGTGGACTTGGGTTTTAAGAGCATCCTCTTGTCTCACTTGATTCGATTTTGTACCAAGTCATGGAATATCTTGAAAGAATTAGCATGTCTTAAGAAATATCCAGGTTGGACCAGTGACTCGAAGATAGCATGGTTAAGCAAATAATGGCTTGCTCAAGTAATGCATGGTGTGGAAGCTAGAAGTTTATCAGTTTAACACAAGAAAGAGAGTTTGCATGCTTACATGATATTCTTGGTTGGATAATCTGGGTTTCCTAGGGTGGTAACGTAACAAGGCTTCTAATGGCTCGAATGCTCAGAGGAAAAGCTATGGAAAATACTAATGACGTGTTTATGTACCCGTAATCGAAATCAAAATGTGGAATTGAATCCCAATTACAGAGTATTCCAGCGTTTACTAAATCCTGAGGAATTGAAAAAGTGGTGGGACCCACAAAAATTTTGGAATTCAATTCCTTCTTTTGGAGGATTTGGACTCCTATGATATATGAGGTATTTCAATTCCGTCTGTTGTCGGGAATCCGGAATATAAATTTTAAACCACTTATATCCTCACTTTATTTATAAAATTCCGGCACCACCCTTTGCATTAACAGAGAATATCTACACGCCGCTATCCAACGCTAATGTCTAGTGCCATTCCTTCCCCCAACACCGCAACCACCCATGCCCAGCGACGCAACGCAAACCCACTACTCCCACTCCGCCATATCTCTATGTTTCCCCAGGAAAATTTTGAAATCAAATGCACTGGGTTAGCTAGAGAGAGAGAAAGAAAAAAAAGAGAATGAGGGAATGACAGAGTTAAATGGAGTTTATTTGCCATCAGATGCCCTAGATTGGAAATAGATAAACTTGAAATCAGAATGGAATGGATTGAGATAAAGAGAGGTGGTGGTGAGGAATGGGTTCTTTGGGAAGAAAAGATGGGTTTGGTAGGTTGAGTTAATTATATATATATATTCACTTTTTTTTTATGAATGATTGTATAAAATTTTATTTTATAGATTTTGAATAAGGGCATTTTTGTAATTATATTGAATTATATACCGATTCTTGTGAATTAGTAAACACTTATATGGAATCAATACTTTTTTTACTCCGATTCCAAAAAATTTAAGTAAACAACTTCAACAGGTATCCAATTCCAACTCCTTATTCCAACTCCTCCTCAATTCAATTCCTCTCATTTTAATTACGGATTAGTAAACGAGCCATGCGGTTGCAGGGAGAGATGTTTCTTGGGGTTTCAAGGGTGTCTGCACTTGGGGAGATATTTGGTGCAGTACCTACTCTAACGTTCTCACCCCCTCCTCCTAGGCTGAGTTCTTGGATCTCTGTTAATGGCTTATCCCCCCCCTTCTTGTATGTGCATGACTCCCTTCTAGAGTTCCTTAAGGAATCTCTAATTGTGGCTTGGTTCTCCTTCCCCTTTTTCCCTAGTTCTTCTGCCACTTTTGTTTTGGTGCAAGATGGCTAGGTCTTGCTACCGAGTAATTAATAAAAAATTAAGAGGATTAAGAGAAACTAACCTTCCAATATCAAGTCAATGAAAAATGCTAAGAATATCATGTTTTTAGACCACATTTTGTAGACCACATAATATGACGGTTGATTATTAGATTCATTCTTTAATGATTTAAAGAAGTAGTTCAAGCATTAACTGCTATATAATCATGTGGTCTAAAAATATGGATCAAGTAGATGGTCACTCTAACATCATCTCAAGTCAATACATAATAGATTGGGAATTTTCGAACAAAAAATGAGAAGAATGGATTGAGAATTTGGAGAACAAAATACATAAAATTTTAAAAATTTAGTAAAAAGTTAAAGAGAACAGAGTAAAAAAATATGAATTTTCAAGAAGTGGAGGAGAAAAACTCAAAGTTTTATTATTTTTCATTTGGCAATGTAAAAGAATTATTTTTTTTTGATAAAACTAAACTAGAATTTAGATTTTAATGTTAAGAGTTATTGATTTGTTTATAAAATAAGATGTTAAATTTATTTTAATTATTGGTGAATACTATTTAAGAGTTGTGTGTAAACTAAAAGAAGTATGATACTAAGTTTATAATATATATATATATATATATATATGTATGTATGTATATATATAAATGCTAAATTATTTAGAAAGGATAGTGTGGGGAGGCCTAGGCCTATGGTGGTCTTAGTGCTTTCGCCCCTGACCTCGTAAAACCTGCGTCATGCCTTCTTCCCAAGACATTGCTTTCTCGGGTCAATCTTCCACATGTGTTACTTCTAATAACGCGCCTCATGGCTTTCGTGCGTTGGTCTTCTGCGCGAGCTGCGAATGGAAAGTCAATCTCTCTCTTCATTAAAAGCTTGTTTTGATGGGCTTTCACGTGAACTTAGGGATAGGGTTTGGTTCCTTTCTAACTATCGGTCAGCTTGCTTATGTGGACTTCAAAGGTTATGGGTTGGGGTCTTTGGGTTCCCAAGCAGCCTAAAGTCTTATATAATCTTGATTTCACCACGTAGGCTCCATCAACTTCCGTAACCATCCACACCACAATTCACCTGACAAGCCCAGGGCATGTGATTTGGGCTTATCTTAGCATGAACAGTGATTAGCATGATAAAGCTTGGCGTGACGAATATGCATGAGTTTGCACGAGCGTGGCGTGATTTACACAAATGCATGGCTTAATAACATATCATGGCAATACGATTATAGTCCCTTCTTGATTCCGCACCTTGGTGTGTATTTTGGGCTTGGCTTAAGGCTTGTATGACAATTGAGCGTTGAGGATTGATTGGCTTTCATGTGACATTTTTGGGCCTCAACAATCTTTACCAAAATCAATAATGAAAGAATTTCATAAAACAAGTTTGCCTCCATTGTATCGTCTCAGTCTAATAATATAATGCAATGAATAAGTCTATTTTTTTACATAAATTGATACATTACTATAACATTTAATTTGGGTTTATCGGGTTTGTCCAACCTAAGTGAACGATATGCCGTTCTTATGCAGTGAGCGATGGTTTTAGACTTACAGTTACAGAGGTGTGAAACAGCCTGACCCAACGCATTTAAAGTCAACCCACATGAACTTCAGCCATGTTTGGGCCGACCCACTTAATAAATGAATGCTTGGGCCAACCCTTAATAAAACATTAAGCCCAACCTAGCCTGAGGTGTAACATCCCACATCGCCCAAGGAATGGATCCTCTATGCCTTATATGTATATTCTCATCTCTACCTAGCACGAGGCCATTTGGATGCTCACTGGCTTCATGTTCCATCGGAACTCCGAAGTTAAGCAAGTTCGGACGAGAGCATTCTCAGGATGGGTGACCCATTGGGAAGTTCTCGTGTGAGTTCCCAAAAATAAAACCGTGAGGACGTGGTTGGGGCCCAAAGTGGACAATACCGTGCTACGGTGGAGTCGAGCCCGGGATGTGGTGGGGGCTTGGGCTAAGATGTGACAATTTGGTATCAGAGCCAATCCCTGGCCGGAAGTGTGCCGACGAGTACGTCGGGCCCCTGAGAGGGGGTGGATTGTCACATCCTACATCACCCAGGGGAGTGGATCCTCTATACCTTATATGCATATTCCCGTCTCTACCTAGCATGAGGCCTTTTGGAAGCTTACTGACTTCGGATTCCTTCGGACTTCGAAGTTAAGCGAGTTCGGGGAGAGCATTCCAAGGATGGGTGACCCACTGGGAAGTTCTCGTGTGAGTTCCCAGAAACAGAACCGTGAAGGCGTGGTCGGGGCCCAAAGCGGATAATATCGTGTTACAGCGGAGTCAAGCCCGAGATGTGCAAGGTATCAATCTCTTTGTCTCTCTGAGTACTACAACTTTCCTTTTTGTTTCACCCAATTTCATTGAGTATTGAAGAAGTTATACTCATTTGAATTTTCACCCAATTTCATTGAGTATTGAAGAAGTTATACTCATTTGAATCTTACCCAGTTTTCGGCGACCTCCGTGGCTTTCGAGGAATTTTTCGACTAAACCATAGCGAGTTAGACATTGTGCAAGGTACCATTATCTTCGTCTCTTCAAGAACTATGATTTTCGGTTTGAATCACTCTATTTCGTTGAGTATTGACAAAGTTATGAGCGTTTAAAGTTTGTCTAATTTTTGGCCGAATTTCGGCCTTCTTCTTCGATTAGGTCCGGTGATCTCCATGCCAAGAAACCAGGCCCTTAGGCCTTTTCTCAAAACACCACGGGCCTTAGGCCCTATAAGCACCAACCCAACCCTGTTTAGTTTTGTTTTGTTTTTAATTTAATTAATTTATTCTTTTTCAAACTAAAGGCCCTTTGGGCCATTCCTTTAAACCCAGACCTAGGTGCAACCCAATCCTTTCCGTGGGCAGGGCTTTAAGCCCAATAACCCCAAAACCCATTTTGACCCAAATCCAGTTACAAACCTTTGGACCTAGACCTTGGGCCGTGCAAATCTAAGGCCCTCGGGCTTTATAGCCAAATCCATAACCCTTTTAAAACCTCAGGCTCAAACCCTTTAGAGACCAACCCTTTTAAAAGTCTAACCTAAACTCTTTAACCTTTCAAACCCTAAACCCTAACTTGCCCAAACCCTTTATGGAGAATACTTTGTTAGGGAATATTCTAGGAATATTCTATCGATTTTTACTAAATTTATCCGAGACTCTTCTTAGGATAATTCGACGTCCTGAATTTGTTTCCGACGTCCATTTTCCCAAATTCAATTGTTATAATAGAGTTTTATTAATTGGACCATTTATGTGCTTAGGGGCAATATTTGTGACGTTTTCGTGATTGCTAGTTTGCATGGCTCTTCGGCGGCTAAGTATCTGTGAATGGACTCCTTCTAAAAATGCATGTTTTAATAGTAGAAATGCATACATGAAAGGCATGATGGGATGATTACGTTTTATGAAACGTTTTGTGAGATAACATGCTTACTGAGGTTATTTTGAATTATTAATATTTTTCCTATAACCTGTGTTCTTATAGAATATCTAATGGATGACGATATGAACATGTTTCGAACACCTCTTTATAGTATAGATAATGGATGACTTTATACTATGAAGTTGTTTTTCAATATATATATATGTTCAATGGTTTTGTACTTACCTAGTGGTCCCTATTCCACTACGGGACAAAGGGATAGATTTCGGTTCATTCCGGGCGACAGTTATGGTGTTAGCATAGGGCCTGAAGTGTTTTTTCTCTAGCTATTAGCACAGGGACGGGAAGCCAGCATGAGGCCCAGGGGTAATTTTTCTCTGACTGTTTGCTCAGAGACGAGGAGCCGTCATGGGGCCTGGAGAGTTATTGGACATTTACTAGTGATTATTATATATACAAGTTATGATTTGAGACATTGCACGACATGCTAGGTTTCGAAAAACCTATGTTTATCATGATATATATTTTTTTCATAAAACCTAAGGGTTAGTACGTTTATAATTGTTTTAGTGTATATATATCAACTTGGTCCACTCATGTTTGTTTTGTGCCCCCTTCAGGACTTAGAATTGAGGCATACAATCCCGGCGTCCAGGCACTTTTGCATCGTCATCTTCGAGTCCTCTCGGTGTAGGACCCACTCCTTTATTCATTCAATTTTTATATAAATTCTTTTAGTATTCTAGATTAGATGTGTGCTTTGAACACGTTCCTGAAATGCATATTCGTTATTTATTCCTTGTTCTCAGCATTTGCATTCAATAAATGGCTTTCGTCATCCTTGGGTGTCGGCCAACACGTGTCTATCCTGGTGTTCAAGGAATATCGAGATCGGGGCGTGTCATGAGGCCCTGGCCTATTAAGACTTAAATCGTGCTGGACTGGGTCACTAAATGAGCCGACTTAAGCAAAACAAACTTTAGTTATTTTAAATTTAAAAAAAAAAAAAACTTAGTTGAACATGTTATTAAACTAAATATCACTAATATTGAGTATTACTAACCTTAAAATGTATGTTTGTATTTAAAAACAATGAATAAATGAGATTATTCATAATAGGCCAGGGCCACAGGTCGCGTTTGGCTATGACGGGCCCAATGGACTGTGGGCCGGTCGATTTGTGGAGCCTAAATTTTAGATCATGCCCGCCTTACTTACGAATCATGTTGTGCCGTGCTAGCAATAGTTTTTTTTAAATTGGCTTCTAACCTTGTTTTGTAACGCACATATTGTATAAAATATATCCATCATAATCTATTTTTTTGAACAAACGACATTATGTACATTAAGAGGTTGGGGGAGTGGACTAAACCTCACACTAGGCTAGCCATAATAATGTGGTTCAACTTCGCCTTTGGCGAGAATCGAAACTCTCACTTACACATAAAGAGGAATATCACTAAACCGTAGACTAAATGGCTACCCATCATAACCTATTACGAATACTTATGCATCTATACTTCCCAAGTGCATAAAGAATAGAAAACCCCTCTTGCCCATATTGCTCAAATTCAATAAACCTTAGGGGCACCACAAATACTAAGTTAATATATCAAGTTTCAATTGAATTTTGGAGCAATTCATAAGTGATTAGGTGACAACATTACTCCCCTAATGGGATTTCTGCCAATCAATACATATTCCAACAAAAGAAATCCCCACATTTTTGTTGTGAAGTTTTAGTCGATCGAGTTTACGGCAAATATATACTTCCACTTCCATTCAAGCAAATCCAAGGCACATAAAACTAAAACCTACATACCTTTAACAAAGAATAAGGGTCACAAACATAGCAGCCTATATGTTGATTTCTAGTTCAAAGTGGTTGTTTGTATTCATTCATAAGTAACAATTACAAGTGAAGGCTCTATATAGAGAGGCCGAGCAAGACTAGCAGCTAAAGACAAAAGACAGCTGCAAGCCACTAATATGGGCCACTAGTTAAACCAACTAAACTAGATACAAGCTTCTAGGTAAAATATGAAAACCAAAACTATGGAGAAAGATGCATGGAACAGCTGCAACAAAGTATGGGAGGTATGGAGCTGCAGTGCAGCTTTATCTCATTCACCAAATGACACAAGGATGCATAATGGTGGCTGCAACTCACATGTGAGTAGATGAAGTTGCAGATGCAACTTGTACCTTGAAACTAATGTTGCATATAACTTATGCTGCATATGATCGATTAACTGATGCTGCATATGGCTGATGCTGCAGATGCAACTAGTACCTTGACCACTGATGACTTCTTTCAACACGCCCCCTCAAGTTGGATCAAATGGGTTGATTGATCCAAGCTTGCAAAGCAACCTTTGAAACTGAGTAGACTCTACGGTTTTTGTGAAAATGTCTGCCAGTTGATCATGACTTCGAGTGAACACGGTTTTGATCACTTTGGCTTGAACTTGGGCACGTATGTAACGACAATCCACTTCAATGTGTTTTTTTCTTTCGTGAAACACCGGATTTAATGCAATGTGCATGGCAGTTTGGTTATCACAGTGCAAATACATCGGTTGAGAGCTTGAAAAACGTAGGTCTGTAAGGAGACTTTTTAACCAAATAAGCTCATAAGCAGTGGATGCCATCGCACGGTACTCAACTTCAGCATTTGACCTAGCTATCACAACTTGCTTCTTGCTCTTCTATGTAACAAGGTTACCCCTAATGAAGGTGTAAAAACCTGTGGTAGATTTACGATCAAGGGCATTACCTGCCCAGTCAGCATCGATGTAGCCCATAATGTGAGTTGAACAATTTTTCTTCATGAGAATACCCCTTCCCACTGAGCCTTTGAGGTACCTGAGAAGTCTTTAGACCATTTCCCAGTAAATTAAGGTAGGAGAATGCATGAACTGACTAATGAGACTCACTGCATAAGTAATGTCTGGTCTCATAATAGTAAGATAAATGAGTTTCCCAACTAATCTTTGATAGGCGCTGAGATCAGTTAAAGATTCGCCTTCAACATCTAACTTGAGCTTGCTGACACTCAAGAAGTACAAGCAGGTTTGGAGTCCATCATTTTTGCCTCATCAAGAAGATCCAACACATATTTTCTTTGATTTAAGAACATACCCTTATTAGAAGTAGCAATCTCAATCCCAAGAAAATATTTGACAACTCCCAAATTTGATTGCAAATTTGTGGTGAAAGGATTGCTTAAGAGCATTAAGTTCATCAATATTGTCTCTTGTAATTATTAATTCATTAATATATATAAGTACCACGAGTTTACCAGCTGAACCAATTCGAACAAATAAGGAAGAATCAGCATGGCTTCTTTTGAATCCTGCAGCTTCCAAAACTGAGCTCAGTTTGGAGTACCATGCACGAAGAGATTGCTTGAGTCCATATATGGCTTTGTGAAGTTTGTAGACCATATTAGTTTCATTCTCTTGAAGATGTCTGGGTGGTAATCTCATGTATACCTCTTCTTCGAGGTCACCATGAAGAAAGGCATTCTTCACATTCATTTGGAACAAGGGCCATTCATGATTAACAGCCACATATAGTAGAACTCTCACAATGTTCATCTTAGCAACTAGAGCAAAAATCTCCTTGTAATCAATGCCATATGTTTGAGTGAATCCTCTAGCTACTAGTCTGGCCTTATGCCTTTCAATTTCACCATCAGAATGAAATTTTGTCTTGTAAATCCACTTGTTTCCTACAGCTTTCTTCCCTTTGTGAAGCTGGACAACACTTATGTGTGATTATCATTCCAAGGCCTCGAGTTCTTCGTGCATTGCTTCTTGCCAAACTGGATTGACACTATCTTTTTGAAAACTTTTAGGTTTAGTTTCATTAGACAACAAACTAAGGAAAGATGCATGAGATGAAGACAAA
The DNA here is from genome assembly GCA_006547085.1 of Malus baccata. NCBI lineage: Eukaryota > Viridiplantae > Streptophyta > Magnoliopsida > Rosales > Rosaceae > Malus > Malus baccata. The sequence continues at coordinate 177,104 of VIEB01000730.1, read as the reverse complement.
TTTTTATAAGTAACAGCTTAAGAAATAAGATGCCTTGCAGTATAAACCATATACTCTTGAAACCTTGCAGGTGGTTGCCTATCTCTGGTAGGGTTTCCCCCTAGAACAATCACAGCTTCTTGGAGTTGATCTTGAGTTTGAGAATGATCAGTGGAATTTTCACAACTCACATTGTTAATGCACAAAATCAGTGAGGACTTTGGTACAACAAAAAGTGTCAAGTTTATGACCTTCACTAGATTGCTCCAGTCACTAGTGTGGATAAGTATGTAAATGAATAGAGACAGGAAAGCAAACACATGATGTATGTGATTCACCCAGATTGGCTACGTCCACGGAGTAGAAGAGTTTATCATTAATTGTGAAGGGTTTACACAAGTACATAGGTTCAAGCTCTCCTTTAGTAAGTACTAGTGAATGATTTAGTACAAATGACATTAGGGATTATTGTGGGAGAATGGTCTCCTTTTATAGAAGAGAGTTTCTAGCCTTGTTCTGGCCTTGACACATGTCATGTTGTGATTGGCCTTTGATGTTGACACGTGTCGCCCTATGATTGGCCTCTTGGTGTTGACATGTGTTGCGCTATGATTGGCCTCCTGGTTGGAAGGAAACTTTTATGGGTCCATGACGGTATAACATTGACCGGTGCTTGGTAGTTTCGGGATTGGTCAAGTATGGTACAAACACACATAATCATCAGTATGATTAATAGAGAGCAATTGGGAGCTACATTCATGCACTTTAGTTGGAGTAGAAAGTGGAAAAGATTCCAAGAAACTCTCTCCCTGCAAAATAGACTCAGAGTTTTTTGAAAAAGAGGGAATGAATTCACCAAATCTCGCATCTCTAGACACTATGATTTTTCGAGTGCTTGGATTATAGCATTTGTAACCCTTCTAAGAACTTGAATAACCTATGAATACACACTTAGTAGCTCTTAGTTCCAATTTGTCATGTTGAGCAGCTTGAATGTGGACAAAGCAAATGCACCAAAAAGTTATGTGGTGAGATACATCCATGGTTCTTCCTTTAAGGATCTTATAGGGTGATTTAGAACTCAGTATTCGACTACGCAACCTGTTAATGATGTAAGTGGTAGTAAGAATGCCTTGGGACCAAAACATCTTGGGAACATTCATTTGAAACATCAAGGACCTGGTTTTTTTTTCCAACAAATCCCTATTTTTTCTCTCGGCAACACCATTTTGTTATGGTGTACCCACACAACTTGTTTGATGCGTAATTCCATGAGTGCTTAAATAGGTTGACATGATGTTAGATGTATACTCAATGCCATTGTTATACCTAAGTGTATGTATCTTGGAGGAAAAATGAGTTTTAACAAGATTATAAAAGTCTTTAAAGGCATCAAACACTTCACTTTTAAACTTTAATAGGTACAACCAAGTAGTTCTAGAGTAATCATTTACAAAGGTAACATAGTACCTATACCCATCAAATGATTCTACCCTCGAGGGACCCCAAACATCGGAGTGAACAATTTCAAAATGACTATTGGTTCTATACTTGGATGAAACAAAATGACGTCTAGTAGCTTTTTAGAGTTGACATGTCTCACATTCCCGTGAATCTTTACAAAACTTAGGAAACACAGCAGACAACACTTGTTCAGAAGGGTGAGCTAATCTTTGGTGCCAAAGCTGGTGTTCTTGATCAAGACTTAAACAGGCAAAAAGCTTTTGGACAATGTTGATATCCCTTGATAGGTAGTACAAACCATTTAGATTGACTCATTCACCAATCTTCCTCTTGGTGACTCGATCATGAAAAACAACATTGTGAGGAGAGAAAATGGCAAGACAATCTAAGGTTTTTGTAATCTTTCCAACGGACAACAATTGGAAAGGGAAAGAAGGAACATAAAGTGCAGGTGACTCGACCCTATCACTCATCAAGTTTATCTTCCCTTTACGTAGAATAAGTTCCCCCTTACCACTTGCCACAAATACATGGTTAGGTTTATGTAACTAAGTATACTCATGTAAACTGGATACTTTTTTTGTCATATGGTCAGTGGCACCTGAGTCTATAATCCAAACATCATGTGAAAGACCTATATTTAGAGCAGTGGAAAGTGCACTTGTTATACCTGAGATGTCTATTTGTGGTACACATTCTGAATCAGCCGAGAATCCGGCAAATTTCCCAAGTAAAGCAGTGAGATTTCCAGTGGCTTGATCCTCACTCTCAGTGCTTCCCTTATTCCTTTGTATATAGGCAGTAAACTCCTTTATTAAATCAACAGGGTTGGAGGTGAAATTTACCAGTTCATCAATAGATGTGCTTACTGCATGATAGGCCTTTGGAGCATGAGTTTGTGAGTGATTGAGCGAACCTCTTACACTCTGAAAGACTTGTTTTCAACTTAGGTCTTAATTCAGGATGTAGATCTAACACTTCTCCCTCAAATGACCACCACCATTGTAGTAAGTGCACTTCCAATCTGACCTCCTTCCTTTAAGCTTCTTGTCCCCAGCTGATTTATGATGCTCTAACTTCAAAGTTGGTCTTGATTTCGACAATCATCACTTTCCTGCGAGTTTCTTCTCTTTGCATAGCTTGACACACACTTGCAAAGGATGGAAGCTCAGGAGTCATCAAAAGGTGGCTCCTGAGATCTTCATACTCTGGTCCCAAACTAGCCAAGATTTGGAAAACCTTGGCTTCATCAGCCCTCTTCAGAAGCACAACGGATGTGGGCGATACAAATCTAGTTCGTTCCACATGTTCTTTAAGCTTCCAAGGTGTTGAACAAACGTTTGATCACCTTGCTTTAAACTAGCAAGGTTCTGTTTGAGTTGGAACACATGAGCATCATTGTTTTGACTCTCGTACATCTCCTTGACTGCTTCCCAAAGAATATATGAGGATTCTGAGTAACTGAAAAGCTCAGACAGCTTGGGCTCCATGAAGTTGAGCATCCATGACATAACCAGTTGGTCATTACACAACCATGCATCGTAAGATGTAGAGGTAGTTTCAGGAGGTTTAATGTTGCCATTGATGTACCCTATCTTGGATCTTCCTCCTAGGGCAAGCGTGACAGCACGAGACCAAGGTAGATAGTTGAATTCATTTAACAACACGGAGCACAGCCTTTGATTAGGATTGATATTTCCATGAATGATGCTAGAAGTTGAAGTAGAGAAACTCGTAGCCTTTGAAACGAAAGGGTTGTCTTCTGCCATTTTCGTGGGATGAACAGAAGAAAAAAAAAATACAGTAGAGAATAAATCAGAGGTAGGCCAATTATGGTTCCTACTCTGATACCATGTTGATTTCTAGTTCAAAGTGGTTGTTTGTATTCATTCATAAGTAACAATTACAAGTGAAGGCTCTATATAGAGAGACCGAACAAGACTAGCAGCTAAAGACAAAAAACAGTTGCAAGCCATTGATATGGGCCACTAGTTAAACCAACTAAACTAGATACAAATTTCTAGGTAAATAATGAAAACCAAAACTATGGAGAAAGATGCATGAAAGAGCTGCAACACAGTATAGGAGGTATGGAGCTGCAGATGCAGATTTATCTTATTCACCAAATGACACAAGGATGCACAGTGGCGGTTGCAACTCAAATGTGAGTAGATGAAGTTGTAGATGCAACTTGTATCTTGAAATTGATGCTGCATATGACTGATGCTGCAGATGCAACTAGTACCTTGACCACTAATGACTTCTTTCAACACTATACATGGTAAAAGATATACAAAGACCTAAACTCATCAACAAAGACTAACAATTCGAGAGGGCTTTACATACATTTAACGAGCTTCTATATATAATGTCAATTCCATTGGGGAAGCTCAATACTGCAACTATATAATTAACTCCCCCTCCTCCTCCTCCCCTCTCTTTTTCTCCATGCGCATGTGTGAGTCTACACTTGACAACATATAGTTGTTTGATTCATATTGTAATCTCTATGGAGAAATATAATAAATGTAATCTCTAGTGCAATTTACAATATACCTTATACATATTGTATAGTCTTGCTCCTTCCCCATTTTTTTTCATTTATTTTCTTATGGGAAGTGAGTTACGTTGTTTTTCTATGTCCTCACTCTTATTTCTGTTTGGCTGATTAACTTAATAATGCAACAGAGAATTAAGGAACAAAAATAAACAAAAGTATACAGAATGAGGGAAAAAAAGTGCAGAAATAATTTCCTTTTCTTATTATGTGGCTTTTTTCCCATTATTTTTTTAGCTACTCACTTTGAGATAAACAATAAAGTATACATATGTTGTAATACACAACAAAAAGGAATGTAAAGCATAGCGTTGAAGAAAATTAATCGTAAATCATAAAAGTAGAAAAATTAAATATCAGTTCCACCATGTAATGGGCGAAGCAATTGAAGTTTCTTCGAATTTCTAGCACCTCAACTTAAAATACTGTTAGTAAATTTAAACCTACAGAACTTGAGTAACTCACCGATTTAAGATTTAGCAATTAGGTAGATTGTAATCCCTCCTCAACTGAAACAACGGTTGATGCAAGAACACAGTACATAAGATTGGCATGTTGATGAGCAGACACATGTTCTTGAGTTGAAGTTCCAGCAGCAACGTGGAAGGCAATTGTCAAGAGACTTCCGCCAGTATCGTCCCGGTGCTTTGGATTATCAGGAAGGATAGAAAACCCTGAAGCCAAAATAGCCAAATTATCTGGGTTTCCACCATTTATGAGCTCTGTCATGGCATACATATCGATCGGTGCATAAACAACGTATGAGCCTGTTGCGTCAGTATAACTTGCTTGCAAGTAGAATATTTCAACCTCCTTTATTCCTCCAAATTAAATCAAAATTTTGTGTTAACACAAGTTGAAGTCAAGCTTAAAACATTTTTAACTTATAAAAGGGCAAAAAAAAAAAAAAGTTAGGGGTACATGTATATTGCAACTCACGTTGGGCTTAAAGGCTCGCAATATGGAAACACGATTTCCTGGAGTTTTGCCATTAGCAAAATATGCATATTCATCGAAGCCATGGTTTGATGCAAGCATATCCCACTGTATTATATACACAACGTAAATGGAAATCAACACGATCTCTTTGGAATAGATGTTTACACATGAAATTAAGGATTCTAAAATTTCTTTTTTGGTCAATGAAAATTAAGGATTCTGAATAATTAAAACAAGAATGTTACTTCTTACGTATAAGCTTTAGGGTTTAAGGTTTGTGTTCGCTGTGTTTACGGATGCAAAACTAGAAATTAATAAATAATTAAAGAAAATTATTTTCAACACTTCAAAATAGTCATCATATACTTATCTCTTTCTGTATTTTCATAATTAAAAAGAAATGCATGAAAACTTTTTGATGTGCTAGTAACAGCTTTCTAAATAAAGCATGCAAATGTGTTATATAAGTATGTATTTACTACAAGATGAATAAATACTTTCATGTACAAAGCTTCTTAAAGGTGATTCATCGTAACACTACGTTGGCATGTCTCGTAGAGCTACCATCACAAACAATAATTTTTTCATTTTTCAAATCCAACTCCTAGTTTTCAGTACGTACAAGATCTAACGATGATCTCCATCTTTCTTTCGTTTGGTCATTTTTGAAGAAAGTTAAGGTTCCATCATAAAACCAATTAGCAATATTGATAGTAGCCCAACCTCTTATAAGCTCATGCAAGGTCCCTCATCTCATCAATGTGAGACTCATTCTCAACACGCCCCCTCACGTGTGGAGAATTTTCAAGTCTAAGACATGGATAACACAACGGGGTGACGTGGAGCACACTCATTCTCAACACACCCCCTCACGTGTGGCGAATTTTCAAGCCTAACACATGGATAACACAACAAGGTGACGTGGAGTACGTGTGACTATTTGGCTTCACACGTGGGACAACTTACTCTGATATCATGAAAAACGTTGAGAGGTTCCACCATAAACCCAATTGGCAATATAGGGATTAACCTAATCTCTTATAAGCCCATGCAAGGTCCCTCCTCACATCAATGTGGGATTCATTCTCAACAATTTTAGTATATTAATGGCTCAAAACTTAAAATAAATTAAGGTAAATTTTGTATGCTTATTTTTACAAAATCATCACTGCATTCAAAGTTAAGTAGTGCATACCTCATTTCGACATTTCTCGTCGCGAAGGAAACTGAATACTTGTTTACGAGGGAATGGAAGATTTATGGAAGTAGTAAACACTACTGTGCTACCTGGAGGCTTTCCAGGGTCATCTGTGGTACTCTTCATTGAAATCCTTACATTTTCAGCACCAGAGATTGGCCAGCCCAATGGCAGTGGCATCCACTTGTTCTCAGCAGAACCGCTGATATTATCAATGTAAAAACTTCTCACCATCCTCTCCGAAAGCTTCAATAGGCTTCTTCTTCCTTGTGATGAAACATCAGCTGCAAGAGTATAATTATTTACCTCCACCAGCTGCAAGAGTAGAATTATTTAACTCCAAGCTGCAGAAAAAAATAGTTACCTCCATCAGCTGCAAGAGTAGTTCTTGTAGCCGTTAAAGTTTCCAGCCATTGACATTGTCCAATCAAAGTGGTAACCCAACGCTTTGCGGAAAATGCAAAACCAGAACTGACCAACGGCTTAAAAAGATTATGAACAAGTGTATTATCTACCTCCACATGTTCTACCCATATAACCTAGCATATCAAAAGGAAGCAATTTTGTAGATTAATTAATTAATTAAGCTTTTCTCAACCATGCTAAGTAAATTGAAATTTTTACTTAATATGTGTGTGTGTGTGTGTGTGTGTGTAAGGTCACCTGAGACCATCCATTTGGCATCTCTTGAATCAAACAACCAGATGGTTGTCTTCGAAAGTTTCTTGATGGAAGTTGAAACAATTTTTCCAAGGAAACATCCACAACTCCCCACGTGCCGTCGCCCAGATTTTTGCAATACCTTGCAAAATAACTTTCTCTAGTTGGGATTAAAGGTGCAGGGGCCTGAAATTCAGCTGTCATCTGGAAACAACAATTAATAACTTGAGATCGTTAGTTTTATGGTTTAATAAACATAAGAGGAGTGTTAGTGTTAGCGGTTAATTAGAGTGGGGCTCACAGTACGTGAATCTCACACCAATCAATAGAGCATATATAGTCATCACACATGCACGATTGTGTCTATAAATAGGGCATTCATATTACCACTTGAAGAGTTCCATCATAGTTTCCTTGTACTCCAGTGGATGACAACACTCCCATGATCGATGCCCTAGAGACGATAGTAGAAAATGCTTGTGACCACTGCCCCTAATTATCAAACAAAATTTAAGCAATTATTAGCATTTTAGGATTCTTTGTTCAAACTTGCTCTAAAAAATTAAACTAAGTTAATTCTCAAATGAGAACCTACCAAATCCATTAGCAGTTCAATAATGCTTGCGGGATTCATTTGGACAAAACCAATTTCTCGTGAAGCTTCAAAAGTAGCAGGCTTTGGTCCTCCAAGTTCCCTTGGCCTATGTTCATTACTTCCTACTGAATATTCAGAATTGTTAAGGTCCAAGTTTGGCAGAGATTGAGACTCTCTTACCTCAACCATTCTCACTATCTCCATCAATGTGGTGCTGATATCCCCAAATTCCCTCGTATACTCGATCTCACTCAGTATTTCAGTGTTGTTTTCTATGTCAACTTGCCAAAGAGGCTCTCTAGCCAAAGCCAGTTTTTTCAGCTCTTCCATTGCTTGAGAAGCTAGCTCAGTGGTTTTGATTCTGTTCATTTCATCACCTAGTGAGACTGAAACGAGTAGGTCACTGGCTCTTTGGATACTGTTGCTTGCAAGAAGCATCTGTGAGCCAAAATTTGAGAGGTGATCAGCTTGTGGGGATGAGCCTTGAGGGGGTGCCGGCACAGTGAGTTGAGGTAGGTCCAAATGATCTAAATGAAGTTGTGGACTATCTGTCTGAAAATTAACCAAAAGTATGACGACTGAATTTGACAAAATTTGATAACACAAATGAAAAAAGACTGAGCTAGGTTAACATGACACAAAATTAAAAAAGATTTTGCTTTAGGTTAACAGGACACAATATCGAAGCAGATCGAAATGATGATAGATAGAAGGTTAACTTTATGAGACTCAAGTGCTTCGTATCCGACAATCCTAATCAAAATGAAAAAAAAAAGATTTTTAGTAAATTTTTCTTTGTTTTACAAGACATTGTAATTAAAATACTCTAATCTACAAGGAAGAGATTTGAACTTGGGTGCAAAAGGATGACCACGCTGCTACAAATCAACTTGTCTAATCTTACTTAATTACCTTTAAATCAACCCAGAGCTCTAATCCTGATTTGCAGTACGCCTCAACCGTTTTTGTAATCTTACTACTTGACCCTGCACACACTTGTTTCACGGATCTGAAGAAAAACAAACCCTAATGCGATTAGAATCATGATGATGATGACAACAAAGTAAAACACAAAAAAAAACCTAGAAAACTGATCAACAAGAGAAAGATAAGCAATGCTTGTCTATATTTTTTAGCTTAATTAATTACATCTCTAGCTTATTTCACAGAACTTACTTCTCAATGGGTTGGAGCTTTGGAATTGGGGACTCTTCTCCGAAATTCTCAGAATAATTCATGGTTTGGAGATTGTTGTTAGCCCCGGTGCTAGAATTATGACTGTGGCTGGTCATTTCTCTTCCGGCCATTTTCAGCTGTAGCAAGAATTGATTAGGGATTAAAGCAAAGGCTGTGCAATACTTGGAGATGACAATGGTGAGTGAAGCTCTGTAGATCTGTTTCGGGGCTTTCAAAGCGGTTCAGGTCGTGAGGCTGTACTTCTGGGATAAACTGCTAGGTGAAGGCACTCATGCCCTAGTGGGAAGCTGACGTGGCTGAATTCTGTATGCTGATTGGTTAGGGATTGGAGAAAGTAGGGTTATGCTGTCACTTATTCAGTTCCTATCTTCATGAAAGTGCGCGCCCCAGGTGCAAATTGCGGGAAAACGATAGTCGCCAGAAAAGGCATCGACCTTTGCGAGAGACCCAATTTAAGTGGCAAAGTAGTTAGATTTCTTCCCCAAATGAGTACATGGATTCATTCCTCTTTAAAAGACGAATTGCACGATGGATAAGACTATAATTAGACTCGTTTTCACTAATTAATAAGGCCTGTACGTTTGTGATTGATCATGAGCAGGACAGAAGTAACTTGAGATGTTTGTGATTGATCATAACTGAAAAAATATTATAAAAGAAAAGAAATATATAGGAATTAAAGTAATTTCGCACAAATAAATTTTTATGGTTTTTTTTTTCCTTCCCTCGTCCACATGTAACCATAGTTTTTACTCCTCCACTTTCTCTCACACACTTCCTACTTTTACCTTTTTTTTTCCAATTTTTTTTTATCAAATATTTAAACACACACATAGTGTGTGATTTTTATCTAGTTACATTAGATCTAGGATTCAAAATGTATTGGTGGAAATATTGATAGGAAAAATATGAAAAAAGACAATTCCAATCTTTTACCCATAATTGACAAAAAATAATCATAAAATTAAATCGTGCATAAATATACCGAACCAAAAAAAAGAAACCAATTAAAGATTAAAACATAAAATCAAACTACACATCTCTCCTCTCAACATCTCTTACTATAAACAAAATAGAACCAAATTTAAAAGGAAAAAAAAAACAAAACTGCAACTTTTCTCCCACACTCGTCTCAACTGCAATCACTCCACTTTCTTAAAACCACCCAGTGGGACCATTATTTTTTAGGGATGGAGTAAGGCGGATCAGAATACGTTTACCTTAGAAGTCCAATCATGGACTCAACAACCTCGATTGCAGAGCTAACTAAACAGATCGACGAAGCCACCATCATCTTGTTTCAGAATCAGTGGGTGAAGTCCGTCAACTTCGCTGAGATAAACCATGCTTGTTCTGCAAGATTCGAGAACCTAATCCAGCAAGGAATCAACATGTTTCCTATAATTTTGGAGTCCTTACAATCTGAGGATTGACATGCAACTACAAGTAATCACACTTCCAAAAGGATACAATATCTTCTTCATAGATATCCTCATGAATTCTCCCGGTCTAATAAGGATTCTAAAAGGCCTTCTCCTTGATTGGCATAAACACCATTCTAGGCTTCACTTCTGGTTACGCAATCTCTGTATTTCTCTTGTCCATTGCTTGAGTCTTAATATTGTTTACTAACCTGACCGTCTGATAGCCTTGGATCGGCACACCCCATTCAGTCGTTGACTTGGTTATGGTTGTTTGTTTTTTTACAGGTTAGCATTTTTGGGCATCTCCACCACAGGTGGAGATGTTCAGATTTGGTTCCAACAATTGGTGCTTTCATTCAGAGTTGAACTAAAAAAACCTCTCGATTAGGCCACCCCACCGCTGTTATGGCTACTCTAACACTATCACAGTGTAATTGTGCCACATCAATGCACGGCGAAGCTTCTGTCAACGAGGACGCTTCGCTTATATATATAGTGAATTTGGAAAAGCATGCTACATATTTACGTGGCCGTCGATAAGCTCCGAAATGACTCGCGAAACAAAGAGCACGTGAGACTTGTTGACCTCGAAAGGCGCATGAAAGCATTAGAGAAGGTCATCTCCAGTTTTGGAGAACCTGCAATGGAAGCAATGCATGTTCAGACCCCAACAAGAACCGTTGATCTGAACTTACGAGTGAAGCACCAACGCCGCACTTCTAAAACTTCTTGTAAGAAGCCTAATAAGGCTCAGGGATTCCTAAAAGGCCAGGACCCAGCCGAAGGTCCCGCGTTCAATGTCAACTACATTTACAGAGGATAAGAATACTTGGGAAAAACCAACAAGGAAAGAAAAATGCATGCAAGAAGCTCTGGTTGGTGGCGACTATCAACAAATCTCCCATAATCGATTTTGACATCCTGATGTTCTCAAACCGGGACTTAGCCAAGACTTAGAAGATGTTCACTCCCTCATAATGATGCTCTCGTCATCAAAGTTAAAAAATCCAAAGTTATGGCCAGCCATGTCTTAAAGGACAACGGGTCCAACGTTACCTTTTCAAAGATGCAACCGAGAAAATGAGGATCTTGGACAATAGTAATAAAAGTAAGACTACGCTCTACACCTTTAACAAAACTCACGTCTGGTCTCTCGGGATAGTAAAAGTCGCGGTTCAGGTGGATTGCCCAACTTTTGACAATTCTATAGTTAAAAGAAACTAGCTCCACAAGATGAGGGCAATCCCATCGTCGTAACACCATTTGCTTTGTTACCCAGTGCCCAGCAGAGTCAAAGATATCAGGGGAGACCAAGTGGGGGCACATTGCTGCGCGGTAGAAAGTATGAACGTTATCTAGAAGTAGGAACGGAACTCTAACACTGCCATGAACAAAATAGCATAGCAATCATAATCTGAGGGTCAACAAGCAAACTGCAAAGAATTTGACTTAGACCTTAACCCCTAAGACGACAGCGCTCCGGAATTCAAAGCCAACGAAGATGTTGTCTATATCAGTCTCGACCCCGACAAACCAGAGCGTGGAACTAGGATAGAATCTAAGCTATCCGACTGCAAGAAAGAACCATTCACTGCTTTCTTAAGCCAACAAAGATGTGTTTGCATGGTCCGCAGAGGATATGTTAAGGATTGACGCTTTCATCATCTGGCATTGACTCCATTTGAATCCCACTGCCAAGTAGGTTATCCAATAAAAATGGAATCATGGAACATCATTAAGTCAGAGATTGACAAACTTAAGGACGTTAACCTCATCGTTGAAGTCTGTTGGATAATGGCCAAATTAGTGGCCAAGTGGCCAAAAGCATATAATAAAAAATGAAAGACATAATGATGTGGGAACATCATTATGAGGAGAACAATGACGATGTTTGTTGAAAAGAAAAAGAAATGTCATGATGATGTTTGTAAAGGAATGATTATTCCTTTACTTTGGATTTTTTATTGTATGCTTTTGTATGGATAAAGGTTGAAGAGAATGAGAAGAAAGGGGGAGTTGGGAACGGCATATTAGAGAGAAGTAAGAGAAAGGTTGCTGTTTTCTATTCTTCCCATTTGTTTGTAATCCCCTTTTGTTAGTAATCACTCAATCAAAGATATTTGTGCTACATTTTGTGGCTTTTGGGAGAGAAGGAATTTGGTATATGTTTCCATCTTCTCCATTTGTAAGTGAGAGGGAGAGCTATTGGGTGTATGTGGGATTTGGGTTTGAGAGTTAAAACTCTATTTGTAATCTCCATTTTGATATTAGTGGAATTTCCTCGCCGTCTCTGAACTGGACGTAGGCTTACGCCGAACCAGTATAAATCCTTGTGTCATTTGGATTATTTTTCTTATCATATTTTGCCGTTGTTGTTTATTGGTTTCATATTTGACGCTTTCGCACAACAAGTGGTATCAGAGCTCTGGGTTTCGACTTGGAGGCTTTGTGCTAGTATGTCTATGAAATCTTCGAATGACAGTGAAATATGTTTTTTTGAAAAAATTCGACAGGAGGAATGACTTTGGCATTTGGTCAATTGGAGATGCAGGTGTAATGTACTGCTTTTGGTGGGTTCTCCGTTGGTCATCGTTGCACCGGAGGTGTTTATGGGCTGTTGTCGACGAGTTGAGTGGGAAGGAGAAAAGGTAGAAGCAGTTGAAAATTGAAAAGAAAATGTTGGTTTTTTTTCTTTCGGCATTTGTTTTGGCAGAAGGACATCATGATGACAAATGATGTTGTTGGCTAGAAGAAAAGGGAAAAAGGCTAAGGCTAAGTTTTCTTCTCTTTGGCATTTTTTCAACGGTAGAGAAGTTTTTTCTTCACTCCCACTAGTTGCCTTTGGAGCAAGTTGATGGAAACATTGAAGGAGTTTGTGAGGGCCAATTTGTTGAGTTCTGCAAAGGTTTGGATAGTGAGACATCACACTATTTTGGATACACCACTTGCACTGCAGAAACATTTGTGTGGAACCCTCTTGTAGAAGGCAAGTTATATGCTTTCTAACTTTGTTTGGTTTATGTACATTTGGTTGGATTTGTTTGCCACTGCTATTTGGTTTGTTGGTCTCCATCATTTGCAATTAGTTTTCTTGAAGACTCCAGTTGAGGTATGGTTTTGGATCTCTTGCTGATTATTTGAATTTGAAATTTTTGGTTGTCCTGTTGGTGCTCATGTGATGATGGTAAACTTGAGTGAAGGGCATATTTTTGTATGTGGTATGTTAGACTTTGTTGCCAAATTTGTAATCAGTTTTGACTTGGAGAATATGTCATGCTATGTGAATGAGTCTATTGGTGCAGTTTCAGACCATGGTGTTTGTGAGCAGGTGGAGTTCATTGTATGTCCAACTTTGGTATGGTGTGCTTGATCTTTTGTCGGTGATATTGAAGAATTTCAGTTCTTCGTTTGAATCACTTTTGTTTTGATCAAGGCACTTATGGTTTGCAAATTTGGAGAAGACGGTAGAGAAATGGTCTACTTTTGTTGGCTTTGGTACAATTTGAGTCGAGGTGGAGATCATTATGAGTACCGAGAGTTTGGGGAATTTGATTTAGTTCCCGTTGTCTTTAGTTTGTACTTTGGGTGCTTATGGTGATTGTTGATTCGATTCTCTGTGATGTTTTCGGAATTTGGCCAAGGTGGAGATTGTTGGATAATGGCCAAATTAGTAGCCAAGTGGCCAAAAGCATATAATAAAAAATGAAAGACATAATGATGTGGGAACATCATTATGAGGAAAACAATGACGATGTTTGTTGAAAAGAAAAAGAAAGGTCATGATGATGTTTGTAAAGGAATGATTATTCCTTTACTTTGGATTTTTTATTGTATGCTTTTGTATGGATAAAGGTTGAAGAGAATGAGAAGAAAGGGGGAGTTGGGAACGGCAGATTAGAGAGAAGTAAGAGAAAGGTTGCTGTTTTCTATTCTTCCCATTTGTTTGTAATCCCCTTTTGTTAGTAATCACTCAATCAAAGATATTTGTGCTACATTTTGTGGCTTTTGGGAGAGAAGGAATTTGGTATATGTTTCCATCTTCTCCATTTGTTCTAAGTGAGAGTGAGAGCTATTGGGTGTATGTGGGATTTGGGTTTGAGAATTAAAACTCTATTTGTAATCTCCATTTTGATATTAGTGGAATTTCCTCGCAGTCTCTGAACTGGACGTAGGCTTACGCCGAACCAGTATAAATCCTTGTGTCATTTGGATTATTTTTCTTATCATATTTTGCCGTTGTTGTTTATTGGTTTCATATTTGACGCTTCCGCACAACAAAGTCCACCACCCCGATTGGTTGGCAAATGTTGTACTTGTACAAAAGAAAACGAGAAGTGGAAAGTTTGCGTAGACTTCACCGATCTGAACAAGGCATGCCCCAAGGATCCGTACTCTCTCTCGGATCAACTTACTAATAGATTCCACGGTGGGGCATGAATTGCTAAGCTTTTTGGACGTCTACTCCGATTTCAACCAAATAAATATGTACGAGCTGGACATGGTAGCAACTTCCTTCGTCATAGACCGAGGTACATAGTGTTAAAAAAAAAATCTTTTGTCTTCCACAATCTTTTCCTCTTCTTCTGCACCACCATCATCTTCGACTCCGGCTACTCCTTGGTTGAACTTTTTCATGGGTTTTGGGGTTCAGGAAATAGTGGGGTTTGGAGAAGCAAGAGACAGTGCTTGGTTTTGGGGTTTGGAAAAATGAGGGAGTTGAACACGATGTTGGGTTTTTCTTTTAGGTTTTAGGTTTTCAATTTTGTAATTTTTATTTTTTTTTAATTTTTTAATATCCACATGGGCCCATACTGACACTTGGCGCTTAGTTATTGTTCACGTGGCCGCCAAACCATTAGTTAACGGAGGTTCTAACGAAAAACTCAACGAATGTATGAAAGTATCCTAGAATTATAACTTTAGGTACCAGACTGGGACAAAAAAAAACTTAATGTATGAAATGTTGAAAACCAAGAAACTTCATGATAGTAAACTGAGATTAACCCGTGTTATTAATTAGGAGCTAAGACCATTTCAGTTAGAGACTATCACATGTTATTATTTGTCACTCACATGAAGCAAAATGAAGTGACAAGTTCAAAAAAAAAAAAAAAAAAGCTACTATACATCCATTACACCATCATAGAACTCATCGCATTTTGCCGTGAAGAATTTGTGGAGCAGTTGACGGATCAATGTATTTGAACTTGATCTTAAATGATTTAACTGTCCTTAAAATGGAACATGAGTCTTGATTTAACTTAGCCAAAAACATACACAGGAGCATGTTGCAACAAAGTCCTTCAAATCGATGATTGATCAAAGTTTGGAAATGGTAGGAGGTATTTGAGAAATGATACTGGGAGTAGACTTGGTATGAAGGAGGAGTAGAAAAGCAATGATGAAGAACTTAGATCAAATCACTGTAAGTGAATTCACCATAAGACAAATCACTGCAAGAGAATATTATTCACTTGAATAAAGACACTAAACAAAAAGAAAAAATAAAAAGAGTACGAGAGGAGGGGATAATGAAACAAAGACACTCTACCTCCTTCTCCTCCACAAGTGGTTAGGGTTTTTCTTTTTCACCATAGAGATTTTCTTTTTTGCCTCTGACAAGAAGAATTTTGAATTAAAAAGAGACTGAATGCAAGTGCAAGGGAACCAGCTAAACTAACTCACAATTACTAGAAACTATGATGTATAATCTCATACAAAGCATAATAGTTTTACTAGGTCTAAAGTTCACCATTTAAAGTTTAGAGTTCCAAACTTAATCATTGTAGGTACGTTATACTTTCGGTAAACTAATAACATTATGGACAACTTCTCATCAGAAATTATGAGTGGGATTTTAAGTCCGACCTAACCAAACAAATTGAATCAAAATTTCTGCTTCTGTTTTTCTAAAAACAACCTTTCTAGGGACAAGATTAGAACACTAATAAAGTCTAGGTTTGGTGACTTATTTTTCTGCGAGCCCAAACCAACATGCATGTGGTGGTGGCGGCATGTACAAAGCAACAAGTAGGGCACACGTGCATGAATGCCCATGTGACACTTTTATTCGTATGCTTTTATTATAGAATTATCAGAGAGACGTTCCGAAGCTCCATTTCCAATAACACCGATATTGTTTCCAACTTTTTAATTACCACCTGCATAATTTGTCATGTGTGGGGTTTTATCACAAAATGCCTTAGTTTTAGTTGGAGTAGGGTTAGGATATTTAAACTACTATTTCTCTCTTTATATAGCCAATGTGGGACTCAAAACACCCCCTCACGTTGGACCCAATTAGTGGTCATACGTGGGAAGTCCACACATCGCCAACCACATGGAGTCAAAGGGACTCACCTTATACACGGGGTCATGGGACCCACCATCATCATGCAGGCCTAGGAGACCCACCCATCACGTGGCAGTATGGGCCCGCTTCCTGACTCTAATACCATGTAAAATTATTAAAGAGACGTGCCGAAAGCCCACTTCCAATAACACCGATATTATCCCCAACTTGTTAATTACGTATAACAATGGGAAATCGCCCCAAGAAAGAACCATTCCTCTAACTATTACAAAAGAAAAAATATATTCTATGATTTGTTTGCATCTTTGAAAAAGAAAACACAAATCAATTTTACCTAAATTAGGAACAATTTCTCAAGGAATCATGTGTTAGCTAGTTTGGACCCACATATAGGGTGGGCCCTCAATTTAACTACCTCTCCAAGTCATGGATAGAGACCCTTCATCCCCTAAAATGTGTACAATTAAATTAATATAGAAGTTTCTTGTCCTACCCAAGAGGGTCTCTATGTGTCACCCACATTTTGGTAATATATCATATATACACGTTAGGAATTTAGGCTTTTCTACATAAACTTTGTTTTATAAAATCTAATTTATAGACTGAACTTTGGAAAATTGAATAATTTGGCACATGGAGAGAGAATGTGTTGCCTTAATTAGATTCTTTGTGGATGAAATGATTGGTACCAACTGAACGTATTATATCAACACCACTGAGCATTAACAAAATCACAAAAAGTCATTAAATCACTCTTTACTACTCAAAATATATAACCAAAAGCAAACATAATGATACTTCAGTAACCTAATATGTATGTATAAATGCATACCTGCAAAGTGTAGATATGATGAATGTCTGTAGAGATTGGCCTTCTCTTCTCTTAGTTTTGACAGAGTTCTTGCTCTTAATAGGACAAGCATGTATAGAATTACTTAACTCGAGAAGAGAGACTAAAACATGTATAGAGATCATATGCTTCGAGGCTTATAGACATCAAATATCTTAAGGTTCAAAATAATGTCAGAGATGGTGTACTATTAACATTGAACCATTGGCGCTTTCGATATGGTGGTTGATCCATTGATAAAAGCCTTGCATGCCACAACCTTTAAAAGTCATGTTCCGAGAATGGTACTACTACCTTCATTTGATCTGCTTTGGATGTGGGAGCAAGATATTTTCGTTTTACTTGATTCAAGTTTATGTTATGAATACTGCGCTGTTGTTTTGATTCAATTTCAAATGATTCTCTTGTAAACAAAACAAGTGAAGTTTCTGATGAGTTGTTTCACTAATCATGTTAATTTTTGCAAAGTAAGATATGAAGTATGTTGTTTCACTAAAGCATCTAAATCCAAAAATAAAAAACAGAATATGAAACAAACATTGCATTGCGGTGTCTAAATCCAAATGTAAAACTCAGGAATCGCGTGAGGTGCAAAGGGTAGAAGGCATGTGAGTGGTGAAAAAAAAAATAGAACTAGAAAAAGGACACTTCAACGCAGCGTCTTAATCCAAAAGTATAAAACAAAATCAGGAAACAGACGCTGAATTGCACACTGAATCCAAATGTAAAAACATGCATGTAGGAGGCGTGTGAATGATGGAAAAAACGAAACCAAAAAATGGACACTTCAATGCAGCATTTGAATCCAAATGTAAAAAAAAAAAAAAAAAAATCAGGAAATAGACACTCCAATGCAATGTCTGATTTGTATTGACCTATTGCAAAGTATAAAAACCATGAGAAAGGGTGTGTATTGAAGGGGCCAGTGCCAACTGCAGTGGCAAATTCTGTAATTATTGTTTATTTTAAATACATTTTAGTATTACAATACATGCTTGACCTATTTATAATTAACGTAAATATTATTGATAAATTGTTAATATTGTAACTTTTTATTGATATTTTGGAGATAAAATGGGTGGGCAAAGAGTTTGACTTTTTTTAAAGTTTTTTTTCAAGGGTGAAATAAGAAGGTGGGTGCGAAGATAAGAAAAGTTGGTGGTTGTAGTAGTTCCCTTCATTAAATTAATTATACATTTTTTTTTAAAACACCAACGTGCAATGCATGTGCGTATGTACTTTTCATGTTATAAACACGTTAATTATTTAACCAACTTTTTAACATTACACATAAAATTCACGTATTCTAGACGTATTCTTAACATATTTTTGAAGAAACATAAATAGTAATTAATTTCAATAAAAAAATAAAGTTTAAAAAATGGCTAAATTTTTCAAAGTATTTTTCTTTTGCAAAGTTGCTGAATGATACACTGCGTATTTTTCACATACTATACTAGTTTTGTACATGTACTATAACCATTCCGTATTTTTCATATAGTATGCTGTGTTTTGAAAGTAATATTTGTGTGGCATGTATATGTAAACTTGTAGTGCTTAATGAAATTGTAAACCAATTGTTGAATCAAAGGAGCTTACGATTTCAAATGCTAATATTTAGTAATTTCATATGAAATTTTTGTTTGATTATTTATTAAAGTATATATTGTTCTTAATGGGTACAAACATGTCAGGTCAAATAATCTGTTAATTTTAACGGGTCAGATTAGGGTTTGAATTCTTAAACCTGTTAAAATAATTCAGGTGGTATGATGTGACACATTAGAATAATGGGTTTGACACAAAAACGACTTGTTTACCAAAGTCAAAGTTTGATTAACATTGTCAAAATTTTAATTTAACAACCTGGTTCTTTTATTTATTGAATAACTAATAGATGACTAAACAATTTCGGATTTGTTGTTGACTTTTAGCAGACTTGATATTTAAGGGGTAATCTAGAAAATACATGATTCGTATCATCAAGCATCATTACATGATAAGAAGAAGAGTCGAGAATGTAGAATGAAAATGTTTGCTAGCATTTTAGATAATCAAATTTCTACATAATTCTTTTACCTTTAGAAAAAGAATTAATGTGAGATGGACATAAGATAACGGCACTTATGTAAGATTGAGGTGTAATTAGCTAGAGCTAAGAATTAATAGGAATGGTAGCTACCTTTTTGTTTGCACTTTCTTTTTATTTTAAGATTCTAGAGTATTATTTGATGATCTAAATCATTTATTTTCTAAGTTACTTTTTAAAGATCATTTTTATATTAAAAAAAATAGCAAAATCAAATCTATTTAGATTAACGGTGTTCTCCAGTTAAACAATGAAATCATGACAACTTTCACCAAACGGATAAATATTTTTTATTTGGTCGATTTTTGCAGTGTTCACTTTATAGAGTGGTCTACAAGATATAACTAGTCTTACTTAAAATGTTGATGGTGGGGCATATCCGTTGTGGAAAGACAATGAGATAACATTTTGGAAAATATATAGAAGAAACTATTACAGTTTATCAAAGTCCTTCATAAGTTGGCATCGATCATACACAAACAATTATTTCTCCTGGTGAATACATATAACAACAAAATGACCAAAGAACTAGTTGTCTTGGGTGGCTAAATACGTGACTCATTCAACACAATGAGTGGAAAGGTAAGTCCACCCCTAAAAATATTTGGCATCTAATCTTACACCACAAAGGTCCAACACTCTCTCTCTCTGGCAGTTGCTGCAGCCAAATTTTGCTCCTACTCCCTTAAGGTCCCCACGTCAAGAATTTTATGCTATTATTTTCTTAATCCCAGTGTTCTCCTTGTTCTCTACTATATATGCCTGCTCTCCTCTGGACTTCCTTTCTTCAGCTTCCCAACAGTTTACTACCAACACCATACCTATATTTCCTTGTTCTATTTTCTTCATCTTTGTTTCAAAGCACTAGTACACAGATGGAAGTTCGCTCCATGAACTCCATGATTGGAAGAGGTAATTCTTCTAATACAAGAACCACTACTCAAGAGTCCCCTCAGGAGAGTAGTTGGACTATGTACTTGCAAGATTTCTTGATAAGCAGTAATCATGAGGATGATGACGATGACCGCAGTTCTTTCTCCTTGTACGATTATGAAAACTGTTCCATAATCTCCGGCGCTGCTTCCTCAGTCGCCAGAAAGTCGAGTACTATTAAAGGAGAAGTTTTAGGGTTTGGCGTGGATGGAGGTTATAATAGATCTAGCTTCATGATTAAGAGAAAACCCAAAGAAGCTGTGCTTGATGATGCTTTGGAAGACACAGCTAGTTCTCCAGTAAATACTCCCAAGGTGACGATCCCGACTCCTAATTGTTTTTGTTGGTCCAATTTTTTTTTTTTTCAATTAATCATTTTGTTTACAAGTGAAATGTTTAACTTATGCTTCCCAATATACTCGTTATTTTTGTTCAGATTTGTTTAAGATTTAATTAATTTCCATTTTGTATTTCAATTAGGTTTTCAATCACAGCCAGTCAAATGTGGAATCAACACTGCAAAAAGATGACAAAGACATATCTAATGCGGTAAAAAAAAAAATTTACCGCACTATTTTTTCATCGGTTTATTATTTATTATATCATCACCGTACTTCTTTTATTAAATTGGTTGTTTATTTTTGCAAATAATTAATTATTAAATTGATAGTGCTTTGAAATTTTTCTGTTACAGGAGAAAGGAAGTACTTCTGGCAGGATGGACGAGAGAACTGAATCGGGCTTTATCGGGAGAGAGTGACTGCACAGAACTGAAGACGAGAGGACGTTGTTTAGTTCCATTCTCTATGATAGCAAACTATTTTGGATGAATTATTGTTATCATCATCCATATACTAGTAATTCAGTTAAAACATACATCTCTCTCTCTCTCTCTCTCTCTCTCTCATTGCCGTTGAGGAAGCACACTTCATGTATCAATTTCAGCAAGAACAAAACCAAAACCAGTTGTCCAGCAACTGTAGACTATATATATAGTCTTTTCCCGTTAAGTTTATAATATGATCCCAATAATATTGGCCGCATATCTAAACTGTAATTCAATTTTACAAGGTCGAAGGATCAACAGTATTCGGGATCCATCTTATATCTTTCATTAATGTTGCCTGCTAATTTTCTCTTACTTATTCACAACTATTAGTTTCAGAAACAAAAAAAAGTCACAACTATTAGCTTGATGTCTTTTTTACCTCAGAACATGTATGTGTGTTGTATATGCAAATTTTCTCCAGTGTGGTCAACTAGACACCTTCATGCCAAGCACCTAAATTTTTTTGAGTTATTAGTACATATATTCGCATTATCACTACAAAGTGGTTGAACCTTATAAAAAGTTTTCACCTAAAGCGTTACTTGATCGATCACTCACTCTTATCATCATAATTAGTCTATTTTCCTAGCAGAGATGGTCTTAACCTCAGTGCCATTGCAAAAGTGAATATAAAAGTGAGATCGCTTTCTGTTTGCCATTGTTACCTTACGTGGTATTGGCGGCTCAACGGGTTTTTCCCACTAGATTTACTCCGAGGGAGGTTTAACAAGGCCACCTAACCTTCTTTTGTTTTGTGATTCCTTTCTTCTTTAATGGAGTTGCCAATGTTTTTACATTTGGAAAAGAAAAAAAAAACACATATCGTTCGTCACTTTTTCAGGTGTGGTTCTCCCGCCGCATCACATGTTTTGTCAGATTCTCAAAGGTAAATGAGAATGAGATGAACGTTTTCAAAAAAATAAATAAAATGGTGTGCGCATCCAGGGAATCGACCCCTGGTCAGTACCGTGGGAGGGTATACGCCAGATGCGCTTGATTGTCGTACTCCCATTTAGTAACTTATTTAACTTTTGTTGATAGCATTAAGTGATAGATAAATGTATCAATTACGTGTCGGTATACTCTAGTTATATCATGTAGCATATAAGGCATCGTTTGGCAGCTCGGACTATACTGACTATTTCTGTCGGATAGGATAATTAGTCACATGATAGTACTGACTAAATTAATCGGGCGTTTGATGCAGTATCGGACTAATGACCGTATTATTTATACTGTGTTTGATATTATACCGGATGAATCAAACTTAAAATAAAAATATAAATTAAATTAAATTAAAAAAAAACTGAAATCGCACCCCCCCCCACCAACAAACTCCCTCCCACTCTCTCTCTCTCTCTCCCTTCTTCTTCTTCGTGTGCTCCCCTAAACCAAACCCCACCACAAAGGCAGCAACAAGAAACCCAGCAAAACCCACCTTCCAAATTTGATTTAACACTCTATCGGATAAAACAGTTGATGATTCAAGAAAATAGGAAAAAAAAACAAATTTTTACTAGTGAATTTCATCCTTGGATCTGCTCTCTAGACCTTCCTGCAGCCAAACCAGCACACGAACCCAGTATGCATGATATTATGAATTCACCAAAAAGCCAAGAAGTTGGAAAAATCTCCTAACCCATTTCTTCAACTGGGTTTGAATTTGCAACATACCCAACTCAGGGCGCACAAGCAAAAAAATAACATACAGATCAAATTTTATTTTTTTTAGATCTGAAAACTGAAAACCCTAAAATTTTAATTAAAACACAAATTTGCAATCAATTGAAAAAAAAAATTGGAAGAAAAGTAGGAGGAGGAGGGCAGAACAGTGAGAGAAGAAGAAGAAAAATTGCAAGAGGGTGGAACAGAGAAGAGGAGGAGGAGAAGTTGCAGGAGGGCGAAACAGAGAAGGAGGAGGAGGAGGAGAACCTGGGAAAAATTGCAGGAAAAATTGAAAGAAATATTGCAGGAGAGCGGAACAGAGAAGGAGGAGGAGAAGTTGCAGGAGGGCAGAACGGAGAAGGAGGAGGAGGAGAAGTTGCAAGCGATGCGAGATGGAGAGAGCAAACGATTCGGGACGAAAGTGATGAGGACGAAGAGAGCGAGAGAGACGTGCTTTCTACCCGACTAAATAATACCATTGTTTTGGGCGGTATAACTAAGCGGGTATCAGCCGGATATAAGGGGTGGGTCCGGATTGTTTAATCCGGTGGTTATCTAATACGAACGGACACCAAACACCGTACTCCGTATTATTAATCCTATCCGGTGTCCTATCCGATGTACCAAACACGGCCTAAATGTACCAATCAACATTTTTTCCATTTTTGTTTCTTTCCATTTGGTGATTTCTATCCTATGATTCATGAAAACTCATGCCATTTCGAGCATTATCTTAATGAAGGTTTCAAATACACTATAGAGCAACAACAAAAACTATACTATGCTCTGGCATGTGGCATTGGAGCAATGAAGAGCTGAATGTGCTGTCAGGATTCCATTACAAATAATTTAACAAGTCGAAGATCACGATGTATATTTATTGGTGCATAGTATAAAAATCCGAGAAACAATTGCTTAAAAAAAAAGTACAAAAACTAAAATAAGGAAACGCCTCATCAAAAGAATTATGAATTGGTATTATTCAAATTCCACTGCCAGTTTTGACTATTGTTACAATTATTCAATTTGGTATTTCTGATATATAAGATATTCAGCTAATATTGCAGCATTTTTTGGACCTTTAAACGATCAGGTTTCAGGTTTACTTTTTCTCTGGAAGCTTCTCTAGCAATTCCGGTATTGCTTCAAATATATCGCATACGAGTCCATAGTCAGCGACCTGTGATGATCAAAGAGTTTGTTAACATTACTTATTATGTAAGTGCATCCATGTCGTAACATTCCGAAAAGCCTTGCAACTAAGAAAACTACATGAAAAGCAGGTTGAGGTTTTACTGCAAATTCGTTAAACGTGATACATATAATTTGCTTCACATTTCAAGAACAATTCTCTCCTTTTCTTTTCGGAAGCTGAGGGAAGCAAAAATGGCTTGGACTTTTGGCTCTTTGAGAAATGACAAAATTATGCAGACTTTAAGAATGAATGCATCTTGTATATATAGTTATACTATTACCCTTGACAACTACGAGAGAGTTCAAGCCGTCACCTGAAGGATTGGGGCATCTGCATCTTTGTTCACAGCAACAATGAACTTGGAATCTCTCATGCCTGCTAAGTGTTGAATGGCTCTTGAAACACCAAAATCCACGTACAACTCCGGCGCAACTATCTTTCCAATTTGGCCAAATATCACATCTTTTTCTAATTGCAACCGGTGGTATATGGTTGCCTGCCGGTGAGAAGACCAACTATATTTTCCTTCCCTTAATAAGACATCAATCCTTGTTTCATCAAACAGCAATTTATACAATTTCATTAAGAAATTGAAATGTGTTGAATTTTGGATGTGTATTTCATGTGTATCATTTACAAGGTTGAAGCATAAATATAAGAAAGGGACGAAAAGGGAAAAGAACCAACTGGAAAGCAACATGGAGCATCTGGAAAGCAAGCTTGAAAGCAACACCCAATCAGTCCTTAAATCACTCCTAAAAAGGGCTACCAACTATTTACAATAATCAAGGAAACACAATCCCTTAATTCTAGGCTAAAGCAAGCTAGAAACAATATCTTGAATAAAACCCTAGCCTTAGCCGAGAGTTCCATATTGAACAAAAGATATGACTTGATTGATTTGCTGCAATTAGACCTCCAAGCCTTAGTTGCTTCCTGCTTCTTCCAATATTCCCCCTCAAGCTGGATCAAGGGGGTTCGTTGAGCCAAGCTTGAACAATAAACGCTGAAATTGAGTAATAGGGAAGTATTTTGTAAAAATATCAGCAAACTAATCATGGTTGTGTGTGTAATGAGTGTTAATAACCTTCGATTGAACTTGTGCTCGAATGTAATGACAACCAACCTCAACATGTTTAGTCCTCTCGTGAAAAACTGGATTGGAAGCAATGCGCATAGCAGCTTGATTGTCACAAAACAAGGACATAGGCCGATTGCTTGGAAACTCTAAATCTGAGAGAATACCTTTTAGCCAAATGAGCTCACAAGCAGTGGATGCCATCGCTCGATACTCAGCCTCAACACTTGATCGAGCTATGACGCTTTGTTTTTTGCTTCTCCATGTAACCAAATTTCCACCCACAAATGTGCAAAATCCAGTGGTTGACTTACGATCAAGAGAGTTGCCAGCCCAATCAGCTTCTTTGTACCCCATGATGGTAGTGTTACCATTCCTTTTCATCAATATACCTCGACCAAACTGACTAGCAATGCTCATGGCATAGGAAATGTCAGGACGTGTAATTGTGAGTTAAATCAACTTCCCAACTAACTCTTAATAGTCAGTGAGATTGGTGGGAGCCTCACTTTACATGTCGAGCTGGAGTTTATTGTCAAGGGGAGTCCAAGCAGGCTTACAATCTACCATATCAACATCTTTTAGAAGGTCAAGGAACGTACTTCCTTTGATTTAGAAAGAGTCATTTTTTAGATGTGGCCATTTCAATGCCAAGAAAATACTGGAGAGTTCCCAAATCTTTGAGAGCAAACCGGACTCAGAGGGCATGCTTGAGAGAATTAATTTCCTAAATATTATCACCTGTCACTATGAGGTCATCAAAATAAATCAAAACAACCAATTTGCCTACTGAACCAATTCAAACAAAAAGTGAGGAATCATCATTGTTTCTGTGAAAGCCAACTTCTTCAAGTACTGAGCTAAGTTTTGAATACCATGCTCGTGGAGATTGCTTTAAACCATAGATAAATTTATGAAGTTTGCACACCATGTCAGGATCATGGAATTGAGGGTGACCTGAGGGCAACTTCATGTACACTTCCTCTTCTAGCTCACCATGCAAAAATGCATTCTTCACATCCATTTGATATAAGGGCCAAGATTGATTAACTGCAACGGTTGATTAACTGCAACGGATAACAATACTCTCACTGTGTTCATCTTGGCAATTGGAGCAAAAGTCTCTTTATAATCCACTCCATATGTCTGACTAAAACCACGAGCCACCAAGCGAGCTTTGTGTCTCTTAATAGTTCCATCAGAGTTGAACTTTGTTTTATATACCCAACGACTGCCCACTGCCTTTTTCCTTGAGGAAGCTTAATAACACTCCAGGTTCCATTGTCATGGAGCGCTTGAAGTTCATTTTTCATAGTAGTTTTCCAAATATCATGTTCATTGGCTTCTTGAAAGCTTTGTAGATCATGAGTACCACTGAGAAAAATAGCATGAGAGGATGAACATTTTTTGTAAGTGACAAAATCTGCAAGGGGATATCTTGTAGTATAGGTAACATAATCAACAAGCCTAGATGGAGGATGACGATCTCTTGAGGGATTTCTCCGAGTTGAAACTTGTGGTGGAGGTAGTGGCTCGGAGACTTGAGATAAGGACTCTGTATGTAATATTGGAGTGTCATTCCCTGCTTTTTTTTTTCTTGATAAGAAAGGATGTTAGGTAGTGGAAAGAAATCATGCAGAGACTCCCCCTGATTTGTATCAACCAATTTATGTGTAAAGTAGGGAGTTGACTCATCGAATCTAACATCTCTAGACACTACAAGCTTCTTAGTGACTGGATTATAACGCTTATAACCTTTTGTGTAGATGAATAACCCATGAACACGCACTTATTAGCCTAAGGATCAAGTTTGTCACGATGAGTAGGTTGAGTGTGAACAAAGCATATACACCCAAAGACCTCTAAGTGGGATAGATCAATCTTTCTCTCCTTCAACACTTCATAAGGAAATTTGAAACCTAGCACTTTACTAGGGAGTCAGTTGATGAGGTATGTAGCTGTAAGTACCCCTTGTGACCAAAACTTCTTAGGTACATGCATATGAATCATGAGAGCTCTTGTCTTCTCAAGAAGGTCTCAATTTTTTCTCTCGGCAAGCCCGTTTTATTGGGGAGTACCGACACAACTTGTTTGGTGAAGAATGCCATGGTTGCTTAGATATTGTGACATATTATTGGACATATATTCAGTGCCATTATCAGATCTTAATATGTGAATATTGGATGAGAATTGAGTGCTAACAAGTTTATGGAAATCTTGAAACACACTTGCAAATTCACTTTTAAACTTTAAAAGGTACAACCAAGTGATCCTTGTAAAATCATCCACAAAGGTTACAAAATACCTATATCCATCAAAGGACTCGACAATTGGTCCCTAAATATATGAATGAATGATTTCAAAAGAATTACTAGCCCTAGACAAGGATGAATCAAAGTGTAATCTGACAGATTTCGACAAGTGACAAGCATCACATTGAATCTTGTCCTTACACAGGTCTGGAAACAAAAAAGACATCACTTTTTCAGAGGGGTGGGCCAACCGTTGGTGCCAAAGATGTTGGTCTTTTGGTATACTAGAGCTAGCTTGAAAAACCTTGGAAGTCTTGAAATCTTTGGCTAGGTAATAAAGTCTATTTAAAAGGAAACCTTCACCAATCGTCTTCTTGGTCATGATATCCTGAAAAAACAACATTGTGAGTGGAGAAAATGGCTAGGCAATTTAAAGATTTTGTGAGGGTTCCAACGGATAACAGTTGACAAGGAAATGAAGGAACATAAAGTGCTACTGACTCTATGTGATCTAAAAGAAGATTGATTTTTCCTTTTCCTACAACTGAGGCTCCTTTCCCATTAGCTACTGACACTTGAGATGGAATGGACATTATTTTAAAATCATGCAATTTGGTGTGTTGATTTGTCATATGATTTGTAGCTCCTGAATCTATAATCCAATAATCATGCACACAACTAGCATTAAGAGTAGTTGAGAAGGAACTTAAGATACCTAAAATATCACTTTGTGGAACACAGTCAGTCTCTGCGAGAAATCCAGCGAACTTTCCTAATAAAGCAGTGTGATTTTTGCTTTCAGACATAGAGGTTTCCAAACAGTCATTGTGCAACTGTTTCTTGTGAAGATAGGTTGCGAACTTGTTGATCAATACAGCGGGATTTGTTGTAAAGTTTATCATTCCCCCAGTTGAAGAACCAACTGCATGGTTGGCTCGGTAAGAGGAATGATTCAAGCTTTTCTGGGGGCCCTTGTTATCCTTTAATGAGCTTGGCTTCAGCTCTGGATGAAGAATCCAGCATATATCTCGAGTGTGCCCAGCAACATCACAATAGTTGCATTTCAAGTCAGACATTTTACCTTTATAAGGCCTTCCTTTAGTGCGACTATGATTAGAAACATAAGCCCTAGTTTCAAGCATATTTGACTTGGTCTCCAAGTTCATCACTTTCTTCCTTACTTTTTCTCTTTGAATGATAGCACATACACCTGTGAAAGATAGCAGCTCAGAATTCATAAGTACATGACTTCTAAGATCTTCAAACTCTGGGCCTAAGCTTGCCAAAAGTTGAAAGATCTTATCCTCCTCAACTCTCTTTATTAAGACAGTAGCATCAGTGGTATGAGGTCGATAAACATCAAGTTCGTTCCACATACTCGTCAAGCTGCCAAGGTGTTGAACAAACGACTTGCCTTCTTGTTGCAGATTTGCAATGTTTTCTTAAGCTAAAAAACACGAGCAACGTTGTTTTGATTCCCATACATTTCCTTGACTTGATCCTATAGATGCATGGATGACTCTTAATAACTGAAAATTTTAGCAATTCTATGATCCATAGAATTAAGTAACCAGGACATAACTAGTTAGCCATGACTCAAATGTAAGAGACGTGGCTGCAGACGTCTGTGTAGCACCATTGACATATCCAAGCTTAGATCTTCCTCCCAGTGCAAGAGATATCGCTCTAGCCCATGGAACAAAAGATATAACTTGATTGATTTGCTGCAGTTGGACCTCCAAGCCTTAGCTGTTTCCTGCTTCTTCCAATAAAATGGGATGATATTGGAATTGGAATTGGAATGAGATTGGACTTTGACTTATGTGATATATTATTGATATTAATAGTTGGACCAACTAAAATGAGATGGTACAATCACACAACATGGGATGTGTTGTGCTTCACTTGAAGTTGGACTATGTTCACGCCAGTGTTGTTTTCGTTTCCACTATATATTAAGTTTCCTCGACTATACCAATTACTGCAACTTGGCTTATTTTCTTTCTATCGCGTGAAAGTAAAAACTCCCCAATCTTAGCTCTTTTCAGTCGTTGGCCTCCATCTCTTGCTTTGGTCGATGGCAACTTACTTCTCATTCTTCCCCACATGTGCAGTGACCTTAATTCTCTTATGGAAAGGATGAAGCAACCTGCAACCCTCTCCTAAAGGGTGGTGTAGATGCAGCTTTGTCCCTTACACATGGCTTTGTGGCCATTATCCAAAGTTTACACCTCTGAGTTAGGCTTATTGATTCGAAAAAGGAAAAACTCCCCAAGAAAAATGAAATAAAGCTCATTTCAGTCGTCGGCCTCCAGCTCTTTCTTGGGTCGATGGCAAATATGCTTAAGCCCCTTAATTACATCCCATCTCCTCTCTTCACCCCTTCTTCTTCCCCACATTGCGATGACCCTAATTTCTGTATGGGAACGATGAAGGAACATGTAACCTACTCCTGATGGGTGGTGTAGATGGAGTATTGTCTCTTATACGTGGTTTTTGGCCACTGTTCAAAGTTTTACATCTCTGATATTGAGTTTAATGGTTGGAAATTAGGGCTTTTTTCTCATCCTTTCTCACTTCGACTGAATCATCCATCCCTCACACCTTCAACTGCATCCCTTAAAATCTAGTAATTCTTCTTCAACATTGAGTCAAATGTATAGCCCAGGCTCTAAGATGGCTATTCAAACCATTAAACCCGATAGTGGTGAATAACCGTCCAAATGGCGTGGATTTCGGATGAAAATTCAAGTATTTTTCGACAATTATGGGAGAAACCGTGAATATGATCTGGTTACAATTTCAGATATGGTTATAAAGGTCTCTAATCCACATTCGTCCCAAATCTGCATCTAATAATATAATAATATAATAAAATAATATATATGTGTATATCAAGGATTTAAATATCGGTAATATCGGAAATATCGGTAGTCCGAAAATACGGAAATATCGACGGAAATATCGATAAAATATCGATATCGATAAAAATTACATGGAAACCACCGAAATTGTAAGAAAAACTTGGAAATTTTTATTGAAACTTTGCAGGATGTTTATTTAGTCAATTATCTATTAGTTTATCACAAAAAATTGGAAGGAAATGCATTGCATGATGGATTTAACATTATCAAGTTGATTATATAGCGAGCTCACAAACATTGTGAGTGTAGAAAATATGTAGTAATTAATGAAAGAAGTCTAAACACACACACAGACATGCTATTATTCGTTGTCCATTGTCTGCAATTGTAAAAAGTGATTGAAAAATTCATGAGGTGAGTCAGATGGGGTCACTCAACCACAGAGGCACACACACACACAGACATGCCATCACACACGCACACATATCTCACACGCATACGGCTCTCTCTCTCTCTCTCTCTCTCATTCTCGATCCTTCTCTCTTCTTCTCTGAGTCTGAAGCGCCGGACCTCTCTTCTCCCCCTTCTCCATTCGACCCACACACACACAGATCTCCCCCTTCTCGATCATTCTCTCTTCTTCTCTGAGGCCCTCGATCCTTCTCTCTTCTTCTCTGAGGCGCCTGACTTCTCTTCTCCCCCTTCTCCATTCGACCCACACACACACAGATCTCCCCCTTCTCGATCCTTCTCTCTTCTTCTCTGAGGCCCTCGATCCTTCTCTCATCTTCTCTGAGGCCTGACCTCTCTTCTCCTCCTTCTCCATTCGACCCACACACACACAGATCTCCCCCTTCTCCCACTCTCTCGATCCTTCGCCCACTCTCTCGATCCTTCGCTGCCGTTGATTGTGGCTCTGGCGAAGTCGGACTTGGCTCAGTCGTCTCTGGTGGTGCGCCGCTGAGCAAGGAGTTGGCCCAGTCATCGATTTTTCAGGTGAGATTCCATTGAAACCCTAAGCCCTAAACCGACATCACATATGTTGAATCGTTGATGCATGCGTGAAATTTGAAGCTTATATGTGAAATTGAAGTTAAAAATCATGTTTTTGCAAGGTTTTTGGGACGAAATCGGCTCGGGAATAGGCACACCATCTCCGGCGTTCTTCTCCGGCGTTCGATATCGGAGTCCGATTGCACCGTTCAACAAAATATCTCGATATTTCCAAAATATCGCGATATTATCGATATTATCGATAATATCGCGCTATTTTGACGAAAACCACACGGATACCTATTTAAATATCCATTCCCCGAAAAATCGATATTATCGGCGATATTTCGCCGATAATATCGATATTTAAATCCATGGTGTATATATATATGTATGTATGTATGTATGTATGCATGCATGCATGTATATGTATGTCCACAATATTGAAGTCATCTGATAATTTCGTCTTTCTCCCGTAGTGATTTTTTTATTTGCTTTTGACATCTTTGTTTTTTGGTCGAACCAATTTGCCTTAATTTGCTAATCATATTTGGTTTATCATGGACATTTCAATAAAGTATTGTTCTGTTTTTTATGATTTGGATGTGGGTTTTTTATAACAGAATTAGTATCTATTAAATTATATCGTATAAGTTGAATAACAATTTTTTCATTGACAAAAATGCATATAACCGTTAACCGATGAGGAATCAATTATCCGATGAGTATGATTATGGATAATCCTCGATAGGTAATTTGCAGTTATGAATTTGGTTAATTTGATGGATATGGTATTGTTTGGACCTAAATTTACACTATCGGCCCGTGCATTCAAGGCCGTTAGATGAGTAAAGTTCTAGACCGTTGGATAATAAAGTGGCTGAGATAATTTTCAATTATTATTAAGGAATAATATTGTGATTTTAAGCATAATATTTTCTCTTAATATATATTAGATTATCTAAGCCTAATATTGGCTATATCCAATGAGCTGCTTAAAGATAAATGGCAAAGTAAATCATTTTTCCAACTAAGAAGCACAGTTCAAACAGGGTCACTCTCGGCCCAGGAGGCCGGGCGGCAACGGGACCATGGATCGGTCAACCCATGGGAGTCCAAATCTAAGACTGATAGGACGAATCCTAGTGCAATAGGGAGTCTCGACGGTATCGGATATCCAGGAAACTGATCCGGCGTAGCAAAAGGACTAGATTCATAGTCCTAGTAGATGTAGGACTGATCGAGGTGATCCGGAGAAGGAAACCTAGTCCGAGTAGGATTTAAACTCGGACTCAAGGTTCAGTACTATAAATAGGGGATACTGTGCAACGTTCAAACCCCTACAAAATCAACACAAAATTGCCCTGCGCAAACTCTCACAACTTGAGATCTTTTTCTTTTTCCTTTTTCGCTGACACATCTTCCGTTGGCATCAACAGCACTGTGGAAGCAACCGGTGATATCTTAAGTCGGCATAGATAGCTCTGTCACCGTAGAGTCGGTCGGTCTCGCAGTATCTTCCGTTGGCATCAACAGCACTGCGGCGAGAACGGTCGATTACCTATCCAAGTCTCGGTCGAGAAGGGTTTCCGAATCCTTATTGGTCGAGGTCATCTCATTAGCCTTCTCGGCGAAGTGAGGTGTTACAGTTATTACATTCGGCACATTGAAAGCCGAATTCGGTTCGTGAACTTTGTAAGAATAGCAGCCTTGTCTTCAGGCTCGAGAACCCAAGAGGCCGAGACGTGTTCCTTTCTCGGCCGCAATCGCAAGACGCAGAAGTCAGTAGCGCGACCCAACGCAACATCATCAAATTTACTCCTCGGCCGAGCCTCGGCCGACGAGTTGGCACGCCCCGCAATCACCGAAGGACGTAGTTAGCTTAGAATATACTCGGCCTGCGCGCCACGTAGGCTTTGTAATTTCTAGGGTCAACATTTTGGCACGCCCAGTGGCAACATTTTGGCACGCCTAGTGGGACCCAGTGCTAATACTACGAAGTTCATATGATATATCAAGATTCCAATCTGGCTGAGCGTAGCCGATTGTACGAGCTCCTAGAGGAATTGAAAAAACACAATGAGGAATGTAAAAGATCTTTGGAAGTGGAAAAGGTTCTTCGTGGCCGTAGAGAGATGCAAGAGTCATTCGCTTGCATGTTGAAAATAAAAGCTCCTGTTACCCTGCAAAGGCAATGGGTAAATGAAGACAGAGCTCGATTTAATGCATGGCTAGATGAAGAAAATTTTCCTTACGTTTCTGATTACAGATCAATTCCATTTGAAAAATGGTTAGGTCCAAAGGCCGGGGGGCAATTTTCCGCTCAGGCCGTAATCAGACATCGGCCTAAGAAAATTGTTAATTTGGCCGAAGAACAAAGGCCACCTATTTTTTCGGTCGAGGCTGAAAATATGGTCGGCCAAGAAGACAAACCTAGGCCACCTATTTTTTCGGTCGAGACTGAAAGTGTGGTAGGCCTAGATGGAAAAATTCAAGTTTTTGAGCCATAAATCGACTCAGAAAATAATTCGTCAAAGGAATGCTCCAATGACGAACAAGGCCGAGATATTGGCCTAGCCCAAGAAACTACGCCAATTGATATGATTATTGGCGATAAAGCCGATATGGAGAAATTCTGTTCGGCTAAGTTGTTTGAATTAAAAGCCGAAATTATGCCTAGGGGGCATAATAATTTTTTAACACATTCGGCGACCGATAAAAAATATTCCTTCAAGCCGAACGTATTTGGAGATGATCTTTTATTCGGCTTTGGAAAATGTCAAAGTGAAAATTTTGATGTAAAAAGATCTCGGCTTGGAATAAAACATCGTTGGCCTCCTCCTCCTGACTATGGTTCGGCTACTTTTTTTTCCATTTAGAAAAAATATTGAATAAATTATTTTCTCAACCCATTCGGCTTTTTAAGCCGATGCATAAGAAAATAAGGGGGGCTACACAGATACTCGGTTAAATTTGATGCTCGGTGCAGAAGAGAGAAAAAGTAGCATTTCGGCCGTCTAGGCCGAGGCCGAATGTGAAAAAGGTTGATGGCAATTCGACCATCTAGGCCGAGGTCGAATAATAAAAGGGGATGGATATGTACCAGGCTAGTAAGGAAGGTTGATTTGCTTTCAAGTTTTGTCAGAATGTATGTCGGCAACAGGTCATATAATGGGTGGTTTATATTATTCCACCGAGTAAGCCTACATTAATATATATATGCCAATTTTTGCCGAGCTCGGCAAACATGAGCTGGTGCTCGGCACAGGTTGGTCGTGGCTTGGTGTTCACCTTTTCTTTCAAACCCACCATCGACCTCCTGGCAAAGTTGTCGAGCCTGGTATGGAGTTGTGGCATTCGAGGAAGGACGCGCTGTTGGCAGATCATACATGTTATTGCCGAAGAACAAAGTTTCTTTTTCGGCAATACGACGAAATGTTGTTGGCCACGAACAGTTAATTTCCTTAACCATTCGGCTTACGAGCCGAAGCTCAAGGAAACTGGGGGTCAATGTTTGGACCTAAATTTACACTATCGGCCCGTGCATTCAAGGCCGTTAGATGAGTAAAGTTCTAGACCGTTGGATAATAAAGTGGCTGAGATAATTTTCAATTATTATTAAGGAATAATATTGTGATTTTAAGCATAATATTATCTCTTAATATTTATTAGATTATCTAAGCCTAATATTGGCTATATCCAATGAGCTGCTTAAAGATAAATGGCAAAGTAAATCATTTTTCCAACTAAGAAGCACAGTTCAAACAGGTTTCGAATGGTTGGTACGACTCATGCGGCAGTACAACTACGATTGGATTGCATTTCATTTGAAATTAATGTATGTGTTGGATAAAAGTGAAATGGTGCAGCAGAGACCAACGATTTGCAAATAGCAAAGAAGGATCAGGATCATGTATTGGATAAAGGTGATTTGATGGTGATCAGGATCATGGTCAGTTTGTGATAATAGCAAAGAAGGGTTTGCAATTGATTTGCAAATGGATAAGACAAGTATGAAAAAGTGAGCCTTTTATGATCTCCACGTGAAAGCTTATTGCGGACATTTTGGAGAATTATCTCAAGGATAATTTCAAATACATGCAGATTAGGAACGTGCGGAAGAAGGTCAGTATTCTGAGTCCACAAGTCAGATCTTATGATAGTACGACACGACCGCAAGTTTTCTATAAATACAAGGCATTCGACAACAGAAAGGAGCCCCTACAAAATCAACACAAAATTGCCCTGCGCAAACTCTCACAACTTGAGATCTTTTTTCTTTTTCCTTTTTCGCTGACACATCTTCCGTTGGCATCAACAGCACTGTGGAAGCAACCGGTGAGATCTTAAGTCGGCATAGATAGCTCTGTCACCGTAGAGTCGGTCGGTCTCGCAGTATCTTCCGTTGGCATCAACAGCACTGCGGCGAGAACGGTCGATTACCTATCTAAGTCTCGGTCGAGAAGGGTTTCCGAATCCTTATTGGTCGAGGTCATCTCATTAGCCTTCTCGGCGAGGTGAGGTGTCACAGTTATTACATTCGGCACATTGAAAGCCGAATTCGGTTCGTGAACTTTGTAAGAAATAGCAGCCTTGTCTTCAGGCTCGAGAACCCAAGAGGCCGAGACGTGTTCCTTTCTCGGCCGCAATCGCAAGACGCAGAAGTCAGTAGCGCGACCCAACGCAACATCATCAAATTTACTCCTCGGCCGAGCCTCGGCCGACGAGTTGGCACGCCCCGCAATCACCGAAGGACGTAGTTAGCTTAGAATATACTCGGCCTGCGCGCCACGTAGGCTTTGTAATTTCTAGGGTCAACAGGTATTCAGTCTTCAAATCAACCCCGTTGCCATCTCTACCAGGCTCATCTTTCCTAGATGGCCATGTAGTCAGACATACAAAGGTCTAAGGTCTTTTTTTTTTTTTTGGGTCAAAGATATTCATTGCAAAAGGAGACAAAGCTCTAAAAGTACAAGATACGACCCAAGCAGCACACAACTGAGGTCAAAAGGACAAAGGAAGGCAGAGCAAACCATGGACAGGGAAGGCTAAGCATGACTTGAAGCGAAGCTTTAGTCACCTTCCTTGACCAAGCCAATCTTGAGTCTAGTGAGGATAAGGGAGGCCGTCGATCGATAAAATATGGACTAGGGAAGATGGAGGTTTGGTTACCTAGACATCTGGACACATCCCACTTTTACAATGTGATGCAACCCAATCGGCTGCAAAGTTCGTTTGCCGAGGTATATATCCATGACCATTTCAGGAATTGAAACTTTGGATTCTGCTTGATTTGGAACTTTGCCCCGTGTGTGCTTGCTTTCAGTTGAGGATTGATTTGTGGCAACTTGGAGAAGGGTGATTTCTCTGCCTAAACCACTTTTGGGCATGTTTGAGTAGGCATCCTTAGTATTGACCATTTTATGTAATTTATTGTTTTGGGTATGAACAAGAACCTTTACTGGTACAAAGCGTGCACGAGAGATGTCTTATTTGTACAAACCTGCGTTCATATAATCTTTGTACATTGTCTTTTTGGACTTTTGTTTTGAAATCTCCCATTGACAAAGAAAAAAGTTACCTCCCAGAAATCTCATGCCACTTTCTTCTTTTGCTTCTTAACTTGTTAATTTGTGGATGCTGCAACAAGCCGAGCCCAGTTGAAAATAAATTTTAAATAAGTTATGTTTAGCATCATGTTCATGTTATTCGGTTTGAGCAGTATGATTGATCTCATTCAGACTTCAGGTAGTTGTTGATTTCTTCTGAACTTGTAAGGAAAAAAAATAAAGAAATAAAGAAAAAATAAAATATTGTTTTTTATTAAATTTTTTAATATCAATTGTCCAAATAATTATTATACGGATCAAAGATACACTTCAACAATTACTGTTTACTAAAACTTTACTTGGGAGATTGAATTGTCTATTGCCTAAAAGCTTATAAAAATTTAGGGGCAGAAGTTCCTGCCCTGCCGCCGGGGGCGGGGGGGGGGGGCAAGTGCATGTGTCCGAAAAAGCTGTTTCTTCCGTCGTTGACTCTTCATCTTTGTCTGTTTTTCAGGGATTTTGATCGCACAACATTGAAATAAAACTATAAAAGGTCAACTCCTAAAATGTTCAGCTGCTTTCTCTCGCCCATTTCATTCTCTCTGTAATTTTGCTCGGAAAATTGGGATTAGAGCTGTCCGTTGCTCTGAAATCAATACGTTCATCTCAGCCATGATTTCCAGCGGCAAGATCAAGTCCGTCGATTTTTATAGGTCAGATCTCTCGCATCATTTCACTGTTCATCAGCTCTGTGTGTAATTTGAAACAGATCATGGAAAATTCAGTTCGATTTTGCATAATTGCTTTCTCATGCATGTGGATTGTGAATTGTAATGGATAAGTGAATGAATGTTTGAGTTTATCAGTGAAATTGGAGTGATTATAAATAGGATTCAGAATTTAAATTAATATTAATATTATGTTTGGATGATGGAAATAAATTAACTTGGAATTTTAACAAAGGTCAGAGTTATCAATTGACAGACAACAATTCTCTTGTTTGGATTCATAAACATAAAAATTTAGAATTTCCATGTGGAAAAAAAAACTTGAAATTTAGGGACTCCAATTTTCAAGTTTAAATTCCATATAAATATGTGTCATTTCTAAATTTCTATGAGTGAGAATTTAAAAATAAAAAATTTCGTATTGAACTTCCATTGTACTTTTAAGTTAGCCAAACAAGAAAATTCATAAATTCTAGAAGATAAAATTTCGTCATTTTAAAATTCCTTTGTAATTTTAAATTTTCTCGTCTAAACAAATAGAAAAGATTGGTGATTTGAATAGTTTGGTTGCTTCCACGCCATTGAAAGATTCAATTCATCACCACTAAAGCATTACTAGATTGTTTGGAGGTGCTTAGTGGAAGCTTTCATAGCAAATTATTCTAGGGTTTTAGCTGCTTGTTGTATGATGTTTATGGTACACATCTAAGGAGCTAAATTATATGCAAAAATGTAAAATTTCATATCTTCTCAAACTTTCCCTGTGAATAGGAGTAGGAAGAAAAATTTAACCAACACCACCTGGACTATTAGAGCAACTCTATAGTTGCAAAGGCCCCCTAGGGCAAGTCACTATTAAATAGTCTCCAATGAACAGTAACTACTTTTTGCATCTCCAACCTTACACTGAATAGTCATGACAATAGGTAATAAAATATTAGTATTTTTTATTTTAAAAATAATACAAAATAATTACTTGTGGGATTTCTTTTACTTTGACCGGTTCCCTCACCTAGCCCTCTCTCTCATTTCCCTTACAGTTTCTCTCTCTCTCTCTCTCTCTCTCATTTCCCTTACTCTTTTTCTCTCTCTACCGACGCAACCCTTCCCCCTCATTTCTAAAACCTCTCTCTCTCTTTAGTATCTCGACACTCTCATTCGTTTTCTACGACTCTGAGAGCTCTCATCCTTCCTCTTCTTCGAAACCGAAGCAAATCAAACTAATAAACTCTCAAATCTCAATCCCATGGATGAGAGGAACTCGAATATATCCTTGCATGCATTATCAGAGTACCATTTGGGTGATCCACCATTGAAGCCGAGAGTTTCAAGCTTACATTGCTCAAACCTAGGTGAGGTTATTGCGCTACTTCAATTGCTTGAGTTATTCTTTGGTTTTTTATGTGTTTTGAGTTGAAACCCTTGGGTTTAATCTCTGCCATTTGTTTGTGGGTGTATCATCAGCCTCGGCGACGAAGTCCGGCGAGAGCCGTTGAGTTCGAAGCCTGCTAGGTTTTACATTTTTTTAATTTTTTATTAATTTTTTTACTTTTTTTCTTAATTTTTTTACAATTTTTTATTAATATTTTATATTTTTATTAATTTTATATTGTGGCTGATGTTGCCTTGACGTCAGCGTTGCATCACCCCAACTCGGGCTCTCGGGCCACTGATTCATGTCGGGCCTGTCGCTCGGGCCCCTTCCTGCGTTGAAGCCCGCATGGGCTGGAGTTGATTTGCCCAACGATTTGCTCCTATGCAATCCACGGTCCATCGGGCTAAAGGCCCTGCTAGATTGTAACGAGAATGGACATGACCCAGCAAGTTGCTGTTGCTCTCTT
This sequence comes from Malus baccata, assembly GCA_006547085.1. Taxonomy (NCBI): domain Eukaryota; kingdom Viridiplantae; phylum Streptophyta; class Magnoliopsida; order Rosales; family Rosaceae; genus Malus; species Malus baccata. The sequence continues at coordinate 137,912 of VIEB01000730.1, read as the reverse complement.
AGGGGCGTGCGTAAATTACCACCCAAACAAAAAAAATCTTGCCAATTTACCACCCACACTCCACTTTTAGTGTGATGTATCACATCTGTAATTCACAGTTGGAAATTCCATTAATTCTCATCTAGTATGAGCACATGAGCACTTTTTCATACTATTTTAGGGTAAGAATTTCGTTGACTACAACATGTCTTTGGGGAAGTAGAAGATAAGTCACACGAGCTTTATTCTTTCAAGATAAGTGACACGAGCTTTATTCTATTGACTCACATGTGTTGCAAATGATACATTTTGCCTAAAATTTTCGCAAAAAATTAATGGAGGTCGTACATTCTTAGTAAACCATGAGTCTGGGTGGTAAATTTGCTATCTTGCTGGTATTTGCGCACACCCTAATAGTCCAGGAGGTGTTTGTGAAAATTTTCCATGTATAAACAAATAAACATTTTGTATAATTTAGTGGGCAATAAATTCACCTGCAGGGTTGTCCTGATATGTATTTATGCTACAATGCTTTCCCTATGTACAGGAAAATCCTTGGAGATTTGACAGAAGCATCATTATCGGGTGCAAGACTATCTATTATGGCAGCTCTCGCCATGATGTTTTTATTTGGAATGGTAAGCAGCTCGTAGTTCTATAGTTGGTTACTTATGTGTTCCAAATATTCAAATTCGACCAAATGGACATTGAGTGATGATTCTTTTTTTTTTTCATTTCTCAATTGATGCTTGTTTTGGTCCTGTTTGGGTTAAAACTGAACTTTGGGCCAGGGATGGAGTCGGCCCAACCAAAGGCCTGGACGAAACTTAGGAAGCAGGGAAAGGGCCACTTGCTCACCTACCCAAAGACCAAGTGGTGTAGGTTGATCAGACAGCATAGCCTAATAAAGTACTTTATAGTGGCATCTATGTAAAAAAGCTGATGAGTCATCACCTCTGAACCGCATTCGGGCAAGGCTGTTGCTACAGGAACCCGAGCCAAATTTGTCTATAAAAGGAGGAAGAGAAGGCAGGAACAACGACACTCAATCAAACATACAAATGCAAGCCAAAACTCTGCTCAAAGCCAGATTTGCCTTCAAACGAAGCTGTAGTCAGCCCAAACCTTCATCCCATTCGGGATAAACCTTTATCCTCCGCGGGATAAGTTTCTTTTCCAACCTCTGTAATAGCTCTGCTACCTGGTTTCAAACTTCTTGTAGTATCGATTCACTTTTGTATCCTCTCCCTACCTCTTTCCCTCTAAGCTTCCAGACCTTTGACAAAGCCACAAAGATAGGAACCTGCAAGAAGATCAGCCTTAACCGATAAGGTTTAATCTTGCCCGACCGTCTTTGCTCTGTCTTTGTCTTTTCTTTCTTTAAAAGCCTAGTATTATGTTGTATATTCTCAGTTATATACAAGTTATTTCTAGCAAAATCATGATTCAAAGGGTTCCTCAGTACTTGAATCCGATTTGAATATATCTTCAGTGTTCAAATCAGATCTAAGTCCTAAGCCCGCGGGCATGTAAATTTGATCAGTTTAAAAGTCCTTGGCCTCAAGGCATAAAAAAGAACTTTATGTGGACTTAACCCATCCCCGACAATCCTTGATAACCGAGAAGTCCGAAGTTACTTGGGGCGCAAGTAATCGACCTCCCTTTTGGTTTTGTTTCTATTATATCCTGATTATCGTAAAAGGCTTAAGTATGGAGTGAATTCTGATAGAAAGCCTAACGGCCTACACCTAAGGCCCCACAAAGGCACCCGTTATATCTAACATAGTTTCTCGGGCATATGCATATTCAACTCAAACATAACATCCATGCGACATCTGCCATACTGAAGATGGCAGTGGCACGCCTGAGCACCTTAAAAGTTAATCTTGATTGTGAGCCTCAAGGCCTACACCTAAGGCCCCACAAAGGCACCTTTCAAATTAACTATGTCCTTCTCTTTCAGCACTGCCCGACTAGCCTTGCCCGACGAGTCTTGCCCGATCAAGATTTGCCCGACGAGACTTGCCCGACTAAGCCTGAGAAGAAAGCAGAAGCCCAACAACAGCCCTCAACCGGCGCCAACCTCCCAGGGGAGCTGTGTGCTCGTCCGCCAGGAAATCCTTCCCCGACGGAAATTCCTGCAACGAACATAGTTTTGGCACGCCCAGTGGGACCCCTGATCCAAAGATAAGACAAACATGCCAGAAGATCTACAAAACACATTGTTTCAAATGCTGCAGAGACTAGAGAAAGCCTCCACAGACTCTAGAGGTGATACAGGTTTGGTTCCTCCCAAAGGGAAAAGACGTAGAAACAGCGTCTCAGGTAGCTCGACTGCATCTGAGAAATCACAAGGGAAGGGAACTAATGAAGAGCTGCAAGCCACGATGATCCAAGTGTTGAAGAGCATGGAAAGAATTTCCCTGGAGACTAAAGGATAAGTAAGCCGACTCTGCATGCTTACAGGAAATCTACAAAGAAGGCTCAATTTGGAGTTCTCCACTCCAAAAGGTGCTCAAGGAAGTGGAATGAGTCAAGTTATCACAAGAGATGAACCAATCATTCCCTTATTCCCACTACTGGAAGAAGAAAAGGATAGGGGAAAGAAAAAGGTGATGCCTGAAGGAAGTCAACCAGTGATAGAGCTAGTTCCAGAGAAGGAGTTCCCCAGCTTCCCATTATTATCATTTAATAATAGGAGGCAGAGCGAACAAGAAAGAATGAAGTACGGACTGCCAGCTATGACGGGAGAAACTAGCAGGAAGGAAACTACTTCTACTTCAGATAAACCTCCACCCTATAGGCCACCCCTGATGGTCAATAAAGGTGGAGGATCTAACTGGAGGAAGCCTGAACCAAGGAGGGAAGTAAATACAGGCAATGACCGGAGCCCGAAGATTGAGTCCGCTATCCATGGCCATAATGATAATTTAGCCACTCAGCAACTAAGGGAAGAATTGGCCGAGTTAAGAAGAACGGTGACTCAAAACGCCCAGCCGCGGGCTCGTCCAGTATTCAGGATTACCTACCAAAAGCCATATCCTGAATATATCGATGAGTTAAATCCATTTCCCCTCAATTTCAAGATGCCTGCATTCCCAACCTTCACAGGAGAAGATAGCAGTGTGTCCTTTAGAGACCATATTTTCAAATTCTCCAATCACTGTGTGGCATATGAGGATAATCCAAACTACAAATTGAGGTTGTTTGGAAATTCACTGGCAGGATTGGCATCTCAATGGTATTCTCTATTACCCCCCAACTCTATTGCCAACTGGGGGCAAATGGAGATGGCATTCCATGAGCAGTTCTACAGGATAGAACCAGAGCTAACCATTAATGATCTGGTAGAAGTGAAACAGTATGATCATGAGTCCACCGAAGATTTCATGATGAGGTTCAGGAGGACAAGGATGAGATGCCAGTTCCCCGTCAACTAGGCACAGCTCATATCCATTGCTCAAAGGGCTTTAAAATTACCTTTGAGAAAAAGGTTTTATGATGCACAGTTTAACGAACTGCAAGAGTTGGTGATTGCTGCCACTAAGTATGAGAGGCTGTTGCAGGAAGAACAACAAGTGAAACATACTTCCAAAACTCCTCCTTTCTACAAAAGCAAGGCCACTATTCACCATGTAGAGGTAGGAGAAACCATGCCCGAATGCGAGGATGGTCATGGGGAGGAGAATATAGATGTGTGTGCTGCTGAGATGACCACACCCTTCAAACCATTGACAATCAAAGGGTTAGTCCAGCCGGTCAAAGATCAGAAGATCGTGATGAATGATGGTGGTTTCGTCCCCATGAAACCCCTAAAATATCAGAGTTATTCATTCGATTTAACCAAGGCGCCAGAGATTTACAAAGAACTGGTGCGGGTAAGAGTAATTTTGCCCAACGGCACCAAAAAGATGCCCAAGCCCGAAGAACTCAGGGGGAAGAAGTATTGCAAGTTGCATTATACCTTCAATCATTCTATAGTGAATTGTGTCCAGTTTAGAGATTGGGTACAAGATCTTATAGTGAAGGGGAAGCTGCTACTTGATTCACCCCAGACCAATCTGATGGTGGATACTAACCCTTTCCCAGAAGCTCCTATTAATATGATCAACCTCATTTTTAAGGAGCCAGGGTTATCAACTGAGTAAAACGCCATGAAGGGACCAGGAGTCCGGGGGCAGGTTCTAAGGTTGCCAGCATGGAAAGTGAAGAAGAAGAACAGATAAACGAGGGGGCAAAGAATTTCCCGAAGCCAGTTCAAGCAAAGCAAAACGGAAAAGCAAAATACATATCCATTCTAATATAAAAAGGAGTTACAAATCATTCTACTCTAAGAACTTTACATCTTCACATAGAGTGATTATTCTAGAATGGTATGTTCGCATGATGGTAAAAATCCTATTAGGTTCAGCCAGTACAGTATGGCTGTTTACAAGTTCTGATTTGGTTTGCTCTAACTCTGAAGTTACCTTCTCTACTTCTTCGACCTGTTGCTCAAGGGTGTCCAGGAGGGTTGCTTGTTCTGCCTTAAGGACAGTCAGTTGTTTTTCCAACTTTTGAATTTCGGAAGAAACCACTTCAACCCTTTCTTTGGTCTGCATGCTCTCTTCCATTAGCCGGCTAACTTGGGTAGATGAGCTTGATTCTTTCTCTATGAAGCATTTTGCCCGGTTAGCCTGTCTGTCCGCTCTATGATATTGTTCCCGAAGGGCCCTCAGGTTCGCGAAGAAAGAAAGAAAAGAATCATATTGAGGCTTGGACAGGCGACCAGTCTTGAAAAACTCAGTTATGACTTTCTCAAGATCACAGAGAGCCTTGAGACTAAATGACGCGGTAAATTCTCTCTTTGCCCATGCTTGAAAGATTTGCTGTTGCTCTAAGGACATGGAGGTTGCCGAAGGCTGCGTTGAAGATCTCAACCGCGTCTCAAGTCGCCCGAGCGCTTCGAAAAGTTTAGGCAACTTGGCAGGGTCAGTGGACGAGGAAGGAGGAGGGTCCGGCGTGACAATTTCCTCCGGTGAGACGATGTCTACGGAGGGGGCAATTTCTGTCTGTTTAATCTGCTCAGCTTCAGAAAGGGAAGTGTCAGCACCTCCTGAAGATGAATGAGGGTGAGAGCGCTTTGATTTACGGGCCATTGGAGGAGGGGAAGTTTCTTTTGATGGAGCTCGCTACAAAAATCCAAGAATCAGGTCAAGATAAACTGAACACAAGTTGAAGTAAAAGGAGCCCTGAAGGGAAGAAATTCACCTCACTTAGCCCCGGAGTTTCACCAGAGAATACACTAACTCTTTGTTGGGATGAAGATTCTTCACCGCCAGCAATAGAAGAAAGAGTGGTGCCTGAACCTATGCCTGCATCCTGGATACATCCCAAGAAAGTAGTAATTGTCAGCAAAAAAGGGCACTAGAGGGAGAAACAAAAAATATTCCAGTACCTGAGTCCGGTCTTGGGGAGGAGAAGGAGGTTCATCAACTATCGGGCAAGCAGATGCCTGCGAATTGGTTGCATCTAAAGCTACAGGGATTTTAGGAACTATGGGTTCCTTATCCGAGACCACTAGTGAGGGAGGTGGCTCATACACTGGAGATGGCTGCGAGAAACATGAATAAGAGTTAATTGGGTAGCAATGTGCAGAATTTCAATGAGGAAATAATAACTCACCAAGGGATCATCCTCATCCACGAAGTGTAGCATAACTCCTGTGGACGGATCAAATTGAGAAGAAGGGGTCGCCTCCAGAGCAGTAGAAGAAGCCATAGACCTCAGAGGAGGTCCCTGGCTAAGCAAAGAGGCAGATGCACCAGCCTAGGAAAACAAAATAGAAAGAGAGAAAAGACCTTAGCCATTAGATCCATAAATTGGAGAGATATCCAAGGAATAAGGGGAGGGAAAGTACCTCAGCAGGATTTATCTGGGAAGGGGAAAGATTTTTCTCTCGGGCAGGTTGTGGAGAGGCCTCGGGCGAGGAGAGCCTTTCTTTCCTTGCAGCCTGAGTTAGAGTAATCAAGTTCAGGGTTATATGAAAGCAAAGAAAGTGTAAGAATATAGGCCATACCTCAAGTTCTCGAAGGGCGGTGTTTCGTAAATCCTCAGCCTCTTTAAGCATAGCAGCCCTTCGTGGTTCCTCCTTAGAAGCAAGGATTGGCCTTTTAGATGCTTGAGGTCCTGTTGATCAATCAAAGGGGCAATTAGATAGGGGAGAAAGATAGCAGTTTGATCTAGAAAATAGAAACTCACTGGAAGATTGTTGCTTCTTTCTGCCCGCCTCAGGAACTGGAGTAGATGGGACTACTGGTTTAGGGGGCATGGTGATCCTTGCTCACTTACTCTTTCGGGTGACAATTGGTCGTATAGTTGCTGGAAGAGGTGCAGGGTCAGGGACTGAGGTTTTAGTCATGGTCACCTTCTTTCGTTTGGATGCTTTGGTGACTGCTTTAGGAGTTTCTTCAGCTCCTGAGTCCCCAATGGATTCTGAGACATCCGTCCCTTCCCCGGCTTCTCGTCTCTCAGCCTCTGCGGCAGCACCATGAAGAACTGCAGCATCAGCAGAATCATTCTTTGATTCAATGGCTTCAGATTCAGTATCCACTGGAGCTGCAGAATCGAGCAAAAGTAAGGGAAAGTGGACATTAGAGGGAGAACAAAATCAGATGGAAAGAGAGGTACCTATTAGAAATAACCGGTTTTTCTCTTGAATCATCTATTTCCAATTTGCAAGCTCGCCCGAGCCAGGATATGATTTAAGGGAAAGCTGGTTGAAGATGCGATCGTGATTCACTTTCAAATCCCCTCCATACTTTCTAGTCCATTTATCCTCCCACCAAGAGGAAAACAACGAGGTACATTCAAAATTAAGAACAACGGAATGTCGGGCTGCTTGACTCATTACATCCAGACTGCGGTGGACGGCTCAGAATGTCACTTCAAAAGGAGTTTGTAACCGGAATGAAGTGCCACAATGGACGGAGTCAAAGAATGGGACAGGTATGGCTTGCCTAAATCCTAACTGCCTGCTGCAGAAGTTAGGATGATACACCTCCAAGCCTCGATCATACCTATTGCCCCGAACCCCCCAGACCAAGTCTCTTGGCTGAATACAGCTGATAAACTTTTCCCTGCAGAAGGGGGTAGCATCCTCACCAGGGGCATCTTGGAAGGCTTGGTCAGAAAACCAAGGATATCTCCTCAAGACTGATGCACCCCATTCCAAGTCTGATCGAGTCCTGCAGACTCTGAAAAAGTAGAAACATGCAAAGGTATAATGGTCTACGGGGGGGGCTTCAGCCAGGATTCGGGCGGGAGCCACACCCTCTGGAAACTCTAGATTGGCAGCCCGAAATTCTGGAAAATACCATTGTAGCCAGATTTGTATCATCCAGATTGGTCCGTTCAAGTTGGTCTCAAAGGGCTCATCCCGGGTCATTTAAAAAATGAGGTGATATAGATGGGAAAGAAGGAATGGACCTGTGGCTACGTCATCAAAATTGTGAAGAACCTCTACCAAGGGGATCCATTCTACCCTCACTCCCTTGGATTTGTTGGGAAAGACGTGTTTGTTGAGCCAGTAAAGAAAAAAGTACATATGCTCTTGATCTTTGTCAGCCTAAGGGGAGTCTGCCCCAAAATGCTCCTTCACAAAAGGAATGAATCCTTTAAAGGAGGTCCCATAACTCTTGAAGGTGGTTGAGTTATAGCTCAAAGGAAAGAAAGGGGTAGAAGAACTCGAGCTCCCGGTGATAGAGGACGGAACCCAATCTTGAGTAACATCTACTACCCTACCCAATGGCCTCAACCCGAAGACCTGGGCCATATCAAGAATGGTGGGAGACATGGGACCCATACGAAAATCAAAGGTATTTGTACCCGTGTTCCAAAAGAGGAGGGCAGAAGTAAGCAACTCGGGCTTAGGAACCATGGAAGTCTTCGAAAGCATAATTAGTTCGTAAATGCCGTTGCTCATCCATTTCTGTTTGAAGGAAGGCTCTAATTCGTCAACCCACTGGGCCCAGGTAGGATCATTCATCAAGGGAAAGCCTCGACGATGTAATGACCACTTAGAGGAGGAAATGCCCGAACCGGCCAAATAGGGATTTGGGGTAAACCAGTTTCCCCTAGGCATGTTGCTCTCCACTATTGAGGGGACCCGAGAGATCCAGGCGGGACCTAATGATTGAACCCCATGCGTCTCAAAGAATAGTTCAGAATGCAAACCTGCCCGCGGGCGATGCAGCCCGTTGAGTAGACGGCGTCGAGTGGCGATTCCGTCGCCAGACTCATAAGATGGTGGGGTTTGGCTGGATCCTGAAGCCATTTGATGAAGGTCGAGAGAAAGAGAAAAACAAGGAAGATGATAAAGATGCAACCTTGTCGGGTAACAGAAAGAAATGGTGGGAAGGAGTAGGAAGCTTTTTAACCACAGAAAGATTTCTTTCTACGACACGCAGAGAATTAAGAAGTTCAAATCGTGAGGGTTCCGTGGGTTTAATAAGGAGTCTCTTTCAATTAATATTGGCGCCTGGAATTCCAGGTTTAATATCAATTGAAGGGGGCACTGTTTGGGTTAAAACTGAACTTTGGGCCAGGGATGGAGTCGGCCCAACCAAAGGCCTGGACGAAACTTAGGAAGCAGGGAAAGGGCCACTTGCTCACCTACCCAAAGACCAAGTGGTGTAGGTTGATCAGACTGCACAGCCCAATAAAGTACTTTATAGTGGCATCTATGTAAAAAAGCTGATGAGTCATCACCTCTAAACCGCATTCGGGCAAGGCTGTTGCTACAGGAACCCGAGCCAAATTTGTCTATAAAAGGAAGAAGAGAAGGCAGGAACAAGGACACTCAATCAAACATACAAATGCAAGCCAAAACTCTGCTCAAAGCCAGATTTGCCTTCAAACGAAGCTGTAGTCAGCCCAAACCTTCATCCCATTCGGGATAAACCTTTATCCCCCGCGGGATAAGTTTCTTTTCCAACCTCTATAATAGCTCTGCTACCTGGTTTCAAACTTGTTGTAGTATCGATTCACTTTTGTATCCTCTCCCTACCTCTTTCCCTCTAAGCTTCCAGACCTTTGATAAAGCCACAAAGATAGGAACCTGCAAGAAGATCAGCCTTAACCGATAAGGTTTAATCTTGCCCGACCGTCTTTGCTCTGTCTTTGTCTTTTCTTTCTTTAAAAGCCTAGTATTATGTTGTATATTCTCAGTTATATACAAGTTATTTCTAGCAAAATCATGATTCAAAGGGTTCCTCAGTACTTGAATCCGATTTGAATATATCTTCAGTGTTCAAATCAGATCTAAGTCCTAAGCCCGCGGGCATGTAAATTTGATCAGTTTAAAAGTCCTTGGCCTCAAGGCATAAAAAAGAACTTTATGTGGACTTAACCCATCCACGACAATCCTTGATAAACGAGAAGTCCGAAGTTACTTGGGGTGCAAGTAATCGACCTACCTTTTGGTTTTGTTTCTATTATATCCTGATTATCGTAAAAGGCTTAAATATGAAGTGAATTCTGATAGAAAGCCTCAAGGCCTACACCTAAGGCCCCACAAAGGCATCTATTTGAATTCACTCTATGCTGCGGTCTAGATAGTCCGAGTATAAGGATGAACTCTGATAGGAAGTCTCAAGGCCTACATCTAAGGCCCCGCGAAGGCACCCATTTGGGTTCGTCCTACCTCTCGGACGTGGGTAATCAAAAGTATAATAGTGATAAGACTCCGGCAACCATAAAGACTAAATGTGATATGTTCAAGCACTAGTTTAGTTTGACAGGAAGCCTCAAGACCTACACCTAAGGCCCCACAAAGGCACCCGTTATATCTAACATAGTTTCTCGGGCATATGCATATTCAACTCAAACATAACATCCATTCGACATCTGCCATACTGAAGATGGCAGTGGCACGCCTGAGCACCTCAAAATTTAATCTTGATTGTGAGCCTCAAGGCCTACACCTAAGGCCCCACAAAGGCACCTTTCAAATTAACTATGTCCTTCTCTTTCAGCACTGCCCGACGAGCCTTGCCCGACGAGTCTTGCCCGATCAAGATTTGCCCGACGAGACTTGCCCGACTAAGCCCGAGAAGAAAGCAGAAGCCCGACAGCAGCCCTCAACCGGCGCCAACCTCCCAGGGGAGCTGTGTACTCGTCCGCCAGGAAATCCTTCCCCGACGGAAATTCCTGCAACGAACAGGTCCTTTATGTATGTCTAACCTTGTTCTATTTTTATTATATTTATGAGAATTTCTACTAGTTTTATTTTCTTTTCCATCCTTGTTTTTTATCGAAGTTACTTTTTGTTGCGATATGCTTGTGGTTGATACACTTTATTATATTTATATTTACCTTCTTTTTTTCCGGTTTCCTTTTTTCCTTTTTAGGTAACCGTCAGCACCTCTACATCTGTTATTGTCGACAAGAGTTCTGATGGTGATTTCTTATGTATTGAATTTAATATCAGGTAAACTTTCATAGCTTGCATTGGTGTTTTTGATGTTTATGAAGTTATTATGTACATGCATGGAGTTCAAATTTATTGCTAATCCAGCTCTAGCTTTATTGATTTTAGAATGTCACTGAAAACTGCCTTCGTGTAATTGGAAATTTATTCAAAGATGGATTTTTTTTTTTTTATAAATTAACTGCAATATTGTGTTTATATCCAATAGTGGCTTTAATTAAGTGCTATATTGTGTTTTTAAATTAACTGCTATATGGATTTTTTTTAGAGTAAATTGTAGCTATGGTCCCTTAACTTTAACTCAATTGGAGCAATGGTCCTTCAACTAAAAATCCATTACCTTTGGTCCCTCAACTTATCAAAACGTGCAGCTATGGTCCCTCAACTAAAAATCAATTATCATTGGTCCCTGAACTTTAATTCAAGTGGAGAAATGGTCCTTTAACTTTAACCCAATTGTAGCAATGGTCATTCCAATATAACTCGTTTTGACAAAATTTTTGACATAGTTGACGAAAAAAACCATAATTATACACTTTGATGAGTTAAGGGACCCTAATTATATAAATGGTTATTCCAACATAACTTATTTTGACAAAATTTTGACAAAATTGATGAAAATGACTATAGCTACACATTTTGATAAGTTGAGGGACCAATGGTAATGGATTTTTAGTTGAAGGACCATTGCTCCAATTTGATTAAAGTTGAGGGACCATTTGTACAATTTACTCTTTTTTTTAACTCCAGTAGTGCTTTTAATTAAATTAGGTCCAGTTGATTCTAAGGTGCACTACATGAGAATTTGTAATGCTTTATCGGCCCGAAAGAGGCAGTTATATTGTGTGAGCATTAGGTTATCAGGGTGATCCCTTTTGCTTCTGGAAAATTTGTTGACATCACCCTTCTGATGCAAACTTTGCTCAAAGAAAACTCTTGGCCTTCACTATCAATTTATATAACCTTCTTCTCCCCCTGCCTCTCTCATTTCCTAGGCTGCCTCCATAATTTTATCTCCTTTTTCATGTAGTTTTCCTGCACTCCCGTGTGAATTTGCATCTCTTGATGTGAGTGATGTGTTGGGAACAGTAAGTTTCTCTCTCAATTAATTTTGTTTTTGTTCAATATTATCTACTCTTCTCCTGATTGTCATCCCTAATGCTAATGATCCTTTGTTAGTATTTATTTATTTATTTTTAATTCTTTATGTGGTATCCATCTGTCCTGACTCCTGAATCCATTCCCTCTTATTCTCAGAACAGATTGAATGTTACGAAAACAATTCGCAAGTTCCCCATAGGGACAGATTTAAGACCAACTGGCTCTGAGTTCCACTCAGGACCGGTTTTACATAATATTAAGCATGGAGATGGAGATGAGTATTCTGGTGATGGCTCTATTTCTCTAACTGCTCAGAATTTTGAAAAGTTTACTCACCAGTAAGTGGGCCAACTTTTAGTTCCATACCTTTGATATTTTATGCCGCTGATGTTGGACACTTCAGTATTTATGTTTCAAATTAATACCCTTCCTAATTTCTTTATTAAACAATTCTTCTGCAGGCACCCAATTTTGATGGTTAATTTTTATGCTCCATGGTGCTACTGGAGCAATCGCCTGGTAAATAAAATAGCTTCTCACATTCTCAAATCTCTTTTGATGAAAGTTTTAGCTTTCTTAATCAGTCAATTTCTATAAATCTTGTTTTATACTTGCGTATGCATATGCATATTATATGGTTTTGGCATGATTGCGAATAATTTAGAATCTCACATTTTGGCCAGAAATTAAAGGTTAGCTCATGCATGCCCATAATGCGATCATTCAATCATGGGAAAACTACTTGTAATGTAGTTTTCACTGAGAATAGTACTAGCTGGGAATTTCTTCAACTTATTTAAACCTTCAAGTTTTGCCGAATGAAAGAAATCTAAAAGGTTGTAATATGTGTATTTTTTGCATCTGACTTCTTACATACATTGCTCTTGGGTTTTGAAGTCTTGTTTTACTATCGTTGACTACTTCGATTGTTTCCCCTCATTTCACACACTTGATCATGTATGTGCTTGTGCGCATGCATTATCTTATGACAAGTCATAAGATCCTTGGGTCAATTAATGTTGTTTTTTCTTCATTTTCGATGGAACTGTTGTATATTCAGAAGTTACTTTGTGTGCATTATTTTTTTGTTTACTTGATGTAATTGAACTATTTAGTTGAATCCATCCAGAAGCGTATCTTTCTTTCTGCATTTTATCTTCCTCTTTTATTGCTTCTTGCTTCATGTTATCACTTTCCTTTTCAGAAACCTTCATGGGAGAAGACCGCCAAAATAATAAGAGAAAGGTGCTTCACTCTGAAAGTCTGTTGTTTTCTTCCATATAATATGATTTTTCTAAGGGAGCTATTATTGGCATTTCTAAAGAGTCATCCTGCACTCATTCCTCATCTTCTAAATTCGGGAAGAGTCCAGGAGGAGTGCTCTAGAGTAAAAAGGTCGTACCCAGTGCACAAGGCTCCCGCATTACGCAGGGTCTGGGAGAGGTAAATGTCGGCTAGCCTTACCCCCATTTATGGAGAGGCTGCTCCCAAGTCTCGAACCCGAGACCTACCGCTCATGGGCGAAGGCACTTGCCATCACACCAAGTGTGACCTCTAGGAGTGCTCTAGAGTGCTAATAACATTTTCCCTTTCTAATGGTGCAGTCCAGAATTTGAAGTTTACAATTCTTATCTCACTTTCTCTCATGCTCCCATGGTTAACGGGTATGATCCAGAAATAGATGGCCGTATACTTATGGCAAAGGTGGATTGTACTGAAGAAGGTGACTTGTGTAAGAGGTATGTTTTAAATTGCTTAGTCCTACTTTCCACTTGATTTTCTATTGAGTACAATTTGTTTTATTGTTATTTTTAATTTTGGCCATCTGCATTTTCAGTTCAAATTAGTTGTATAAAAGCAATCTAAAATTATATTCGCAAGTTTCCTCAATGAAAAAGAGATTTATACATGCTTGCTATATTTTAATAGCCGACTTACAGCGAACAAGAAAACTGAAAGGCAAAACTCCACTTAATGCACTGCAATAGTAGATCCGTCAATATCAGATTTTGTTCACCATTAATAAATATACAACAAACAACAAAGCATCAGCCGTATAAATCCTAAAATGCCACTGTGCTCGATTTTCTGCGAAGTCTTCTGTTAGCTCCAAGTACTCCATATATTTTCTTTAAGTCGGCTATCTAACTTTTCCTAGATCTTCCTCTATCCCTTTTTCCTTGAGCCTTTTTCTCATAATCGCATTTTCTAACCGGAGGATATGTAGGTCTTCATTTTATATATCCAAATCACCTTAACTGATTTTCTCTCATCTATCTTCAATTGCAGCCACTTCTACTTTACCTCAGATATCCTCATTCTTAATTTTGTCCTTTCTGGTGTGCCCACACATCCAATGAAGCATTCTCATATCCGTTACACTCATTTTTTGCATGTGTTGATGCTTGACCGCCCAACATTTCATGCCCTAAAGCATTGATGTCCTTATTGCTATCCTATAAATTTTTCCCTTGAGCTTTAGTGTCATATGATGGTCGCACAGCACACCGATCACTCTTCCACTTCATCCATCCAGCTTTTTTTTTTAATGGTTGAAATCTCCATCCAAATCTCCGTTCTTTTGCAAGATGGATCTAAGGTAACGAAAGTGTTCACTATTTGGTACTTCTTGATCTTGAATCTTCATCCCTATCTCATTTGGACCCCCCCATTCCCACTTACTTGCACTCCATATACTATGTCTTTGACCTACTTAGGTGAAGACCTTTACATTCCAACACTTCTCGCCAAAGGTTAAGCTGTTATAATTCTGACTCTCTCTGGATCTTGCTCTTTGATGTATCCGGCAATAAACTAAAACTTAGCAAAATAGAGAAAACTAGAAACACACAATATTTATACTGATTCGGTAGAACTTTTGCCTACATCCAGTTGTGATTTTCCTGGGTAAAGAAACCATGGCTTTTTAGATTAATAATAGAGTTCTAGTACTTTTGCAAAACCCTAGAACTAATCCCTCTTTAACCTTGTCGGCCATCTCTGGCTTTTTTTCTAACACTTTTCCAGCATTGCTGCACCCTAATTATAAGTATAGGGTGCGGCTCACATTCCCTTTTTTCAGATTATGTTTCCCATTCTAAATGGAATAGGAATTTACTTTCCTTCTAAGATTCCTAATCTAATTGAATAAGGAAACTAAGATTCTTTCCTAGTCCTTTTAGGAGAATAATCGGTGCACCTTTTATTTCCCTAAAACAATTCTAAATAAAATAAGGATACTAATTGATGAGCCAAAAATCCTAACAATCTCCACCTTGGTGAGTCAAACCAAGTCTTGATCGTTGCACTCTAGAGTATCTTTGAACCTTCTTGAATTAGCTTTGGAAATCTTTAAGAACCTTCACCTTGGATTCTCGATTTCTGTCTTCTATTCCTTGCACTTTGCAAAAACCTCGAATTTCTGCTTCATGAAATAAACCCAAACTTTTCTACAAAAATAATCCATGAAAGTAACAAAACACCAGGCTCCACCATTAGACTTAGTTGGTGCAGGGCCCCAAACATCTGAGTGATATAGTTGAGTTGATCCTTGCATCGGTTATCTGCACTGCTACTTGCGAATGATACCTTCCTTTGCTTCCTAAGAACACAATATTCACAAAAGTCCAGCTTGCAATGTGACAAGCCTTCCAACAGGCCTTTCTTGTGCAATTCTTGCAACCTTCTGACTTATGTGCTCTAGCGTGTGATGTCAGAGTTCAGCCTTGTGTTATTCACTCTGCTTTGTGGAAGCAACTGCTCCCCCAGCTATTGTAGTCCCAATTAGCTTGTACAACGTATGGTGTTGTAAGTCACCTTGCATTATCACCAGGGATCCTTTGGTTACATTGAGTCTTCCTACTTTGGAATTTTACCCATCAGTGCATCCTTCAGCTTCCGTTGCCAATCCGTGAAGTCATCCTTGCCATCAAAATGTGGTCAAGACTAAGAGTGGAAGAGCAACCTATTTACCGTTGGAAAAGATTTTGAACAAGTGTTATAAGCTGCCTACCATGGCCTAACCGGTGCAGTACTAGGATTTAGTGTTCTGAAATGCCAACTAGAGCTCTAGATTTTGTTTCAAGTGCAGTATTCTTACCAATGTAGCATTTTGCTGGCACATCAGTATATTTTGACTCTCTGCTTGAACAGAGAACTGTTACCCTCAGGGTGGGAACATGGATGAGCTCATGTTTTAGTCTGTCTCTGTCTTATGCATTGTGGTATTCTTGTATGTTGCTATAGTTAACCCGTCACTTTTAGTGTCCCATAATTGAATCACCATTTGAACTATTTTCATATCCACCAAGGTTGGCTTTGTGTGCCACTGCCATCTTAACTAGTTAGACTTAGTTGCTTTACATCTCTATTCTCTAGATACAACCTTTTTGTTCTCTTCTTTACTTACCTCTCAAGTTTGCTTCACGTACCACTGTCTTCCTGTTTTTGCTATTATTAACTATGCCTCCTCATAATGTTCAGGAATGAAATTCATGGATACCCATCAATTCGTATTTTTCGTGAAGGAAGTGATGTGAGGTAAATGCTACAAAATTTTGCAAACTTTATTTTCTTTTCGAACTGATTTCTACTCATTCCTTTTTTAACGAAATGATTTCAGCTCCTGGAGTCTTAACATTACGTTTTAGGTCGCATTTAACTTGTCCTTTTTATTTTGTCTGTTCGGTCTTCATCTAACATGTATATCTGTATCTATTCGGATAGCAGATTTGTATGTGCTCTTAGGCTCCATTTCAACATGTGGATTTATATGCGAGATTTGAATTTGACATTTTGATATATTGAGTGTGAAATGTCAAAAGAAGGGATAAAGTAGAGTTTTGATATGCTGAAAGAGAAATTTTGTCAGGTAAATTAGGAGTTAATTTGAAATAACATTTTGTTTTGAATATTTAACTGATATAGTCAATGACATGACTTTCAGTTAACAAAGAATTTTAATATGCCTAGTATCTCATACAATTTATAATAAAATGAAAATCCAAATCCTCAATTTCAAGTCATCTATCTAAATGCAATCTTAGGGCGGCCAATTAAGTCGTATCTTGGTTTTTCTGGTCCTTCAGTTGTGGAGCTGCATGCATAGTTTATTCATTCTATGATCTTTATAAGATGATAAGTATGTAGAACCATTTTGATTTATACAGTTGATTCTCAAATTTTGCTCCCTCAGCCATGGCTATCTTGTACATATGAAGCTTAACTTAAGCAACCTCATTCTTCCACAGGGATAACGAGCATGAATCTTATTATGGTTGTCGAGAAACAGATAGCTTGGTTGAGGTACAAGCATTCATAAGTTTAAACTGTATCCCATGTTTAACTTTAACTTTGAACTTGTTTATACTTCTTGATATTCAGTGCCCCATTTGAAATTGTAAATCTAATCTGAAGTTTCCATCCGTGCAGAAAATGGAAAGTTTGGTTGCATCTATCCCTGTGGATTCTGAAAAACTCGCTTTGGAGGGTAAATCTGACAACAGGGGTGAGAATGCAAAAAGACCAGCACCAGTGACAGGAGAGTGTAGAATTGAAGGATATGTGCGTGTAAAGAAGGTGATCTTCCAGTTGAAATAGAAATTAATAGAACCATTGGGCATGTTAGACCTAATCGCATGACAACTGTTATACCCGTATAAATCCTTGCTTTATTCCTCCGCTCCCAACGCATGGCTTGAGGTGCTTCACATGCTTGGAAATGCGATGAAAAAGTATTGAACAACTCATTTCCTTTTTTTCTCTGTCCGAGCATGATTTCAGGTGTTTCACATGCTTGGAATTGGTATGAATAAAGAGAAATGCTAAGGGCAGTAAAATGAATTTAACATGAATAAACAAAAGAGAATATTGTACCAGTAAAATGAATTTATAAGTCAGAATTCTTGCCTTCTTTGACCTTTCAATTGACCTTACAATAAATCTCTTAGCTGTTATTTAGTTGGATTATAGGTATGACTTGTCCTAACTCCGCCTATGTCTATAGCCGGTCCCAACCCCGGATAAAGGAGGAGGGGGAGGGCGTAAGGTAGCCCCAACAAGACTGATTGCTCCAAAATCGAAGAGGCACCGCCCTCCGAATCTCGAGAGCCAGACTCCCAACATGATTACTTTCTCAAAAATCGAAGAGACACTGCTCCCCGAATCTCGAGAGCCAGACCCCCAGCATGATTGCTTTCTCAAAAATCGAAGAGGCATCGTTCTCCGAATCAATCGAAGAGGCGCTCGCTTTCTCAAAAGCTGGGCTGCTCAGAGACCACGAGGGCCGATCTCAGAAATCGAAGAGGCACCTACTTTTCTAGCCTTGTCAGCACCTGTCACACGCACACTCAGCTTAGCGGAAATTATGGGCATTCTGTCGAAGACTTCTGGTGAAGTAGAAAGCATATGAATCTTACTGTTCAATCACCCACTTCCCACACGCAACAATAGCTCATGGGTACCACAGATAACTTTGCCAAAGTCTCTGCCAAAGTTGAGCACGTGAAGCTTGCAGCTCCCACTACATCGCTCTGACCAAGAAAGGTAAAAGAATAGCAAAGAAACAGCACTAACAAAGTTTAGACACATAAATTTTGAAGGTCTAGCTAACATATTATTACCCACAAGGGTAAAGGAACAGTACCACTGCTGGATAATTGAAGTCCCTGTGTGTCAACCTCCGTGCTTCGTGGCAAGGTAGACTAGCAAACATGCCCAACCTTTACTCACATTCGAGAAAACACCCCCAACAAGACTGATTGCTCCAAAATCGAAGAGGCACCGCCCTCCGAATCTCGAGAGCCAGACTCCCAACATGATTACTTTCTCAAAAATCGAAGAGACACTGCTCCCCGAATCTCGAGAGCCAGACCCCCAGCATGATTGCTTTCTCAAAAATCGAAGAGGCATCGTTCTCCGAATCAATCGAAGAGGCGCTCGCTTTCTCAAAAGCTGGGCTGCTCAGAGACCACGAGGGCCGATCTCAGAAATCGAAGAGGCACCTACTTTTCTAGCCTTGTCAGCACCTGTCACACGCACACTCAGCTTAGCGGAAATTATGGGCATTCTGTCGAAGACTTCTGGTGAAGTAGAAAGCATATGAATCTTACTGTTCAATCACCCACTTCCCACACGCAACAATAGCTCATGGGTACCACAGATAACTTTGCCAAAGTCTCTGCCAAAGTTGAGCACGTGAAGCTTGCAGCTCCCACTACATCGCTCTGACCAAGAAAGGTAAAAGAATAGCAAAGAAACAGCACTAACAAAGTTTAGACACATAAATTTTGAAGGTCTAGCTAACATATTATTACCCACAAGGGTAAAGGAACAGTACCACTGCTGGATAATTGAAGTCCCTGTGTGTCAACCTCCGTGCTTCGTGGCAAGGTAGACTAGCAAACATGCCCAACCTTTACTCACATTCGAGAAAACACCCCCAACAAGACTGATTGCTCCAAAATCGAAGAGGCACCGCCCTCCGAATCTCGAGAGCCAGACTCCCAACATGATTACTTTCTCAAAAATCGAAGAGACACTGCTCCCCGAATCTCGAGAGCCAGACCCCCAGCATGATTGCTTTCTCAAAAATCGAAGAGGCATCGTTCTCCGAATCAATCGAAGAGGCGCTCGCTTTCTCAAAAGCTGGGCTGCTCAGAGACCACGAGGGCCGATCTCAGAAATCGAAGAGGCACCTACTTTTCTAGCCTTGTCAGCACCTGTCACACGCACACTCAGCTTAGCGGAAATTATGGGCATTCTGTCGAAGACTTCTGGTGAAGTAGAAAGCATATGAATCTTACTGTTCAATCACCCACTTCCCACACGCAACAATAGCTCATGGGTACCACAGATAACTTTGCCAAAGTCTCTGCCAAAGTTGAGCACGTGAAGCTTGCAGCTCCCACTACATCGCTCTGACCAAGAAAGGTAAAAGAATAGCAAAGAAACAGCACTAACAAAGTTTAGACACATAAATTTTGAAGGTCTAGCTAACATATTATTACCCACAAGGGTAAAGGAACAGTACCACTGCTGGATAATTGAAGTCCCTGTGTGTCAACCTCCGTGCTTCGTGGCAAGGTAGACTAGCAAACATGCCCAACCTTTACTCACATTCGAGAAAACACCCCCAACAAGACTGATTGCTCCAAAATCGAAGAGGCACCGCCCTCCGAATCTCGAGAGCCAGACTCCCAACATGATTACTTTCTCAAAAATCGAAGAGACACTGCTCCCCGAATCTCGAGAGCCAGACCCCCAGCATGATTGCTTTCTCAAAAATCGAAGAGGCATCGTTCTCCGAATCAATCGAAGAGGCGCTCGCTTTCTCAAAAGCTGGGCTGCTCAGAGACCACGAGGGCCGATCTCAGAAATCGAAGAGGCACCTACTTTTCTAGCCTTGTCAGCACCTGTCACACGCACACTCAGCTTAGCGGAAATTATGGGCATTCTGTCGAAGACTTCTGGTGAAGTAGAAAGCATATGAATCTTACTGTTCAATCACCCACTTCCCACACGCAACAATAGCTCATGGGTACCACAGATAACTTTGCCAAAGTCTCTGCCAAAGTTGAGCACGTGAAGCTTGCAGCTCCCACTACATCGCTCTGACCAAGAAAGGTAAAAGAATAGCAAAGAAACAGCACTAACAAAGTTTAGACACATAAATTTTGAAGGTCTAGCTAACATATTATTACCCACAAGGGTAAAGGAACAGTACCACTGCTGGATAATTGAAGTCCCTGTGTGTCAACCTCCGTGCTTCGTGGCAAGGTAGACTAGCAAACATGCCCAACCTTTACTCACATTCGAGAAAACACCCCCAACAAGACTGATTGCTCCAAAATCGAAGAGGCACCGCCCTCCGAATCTCGAGAGCCAGACTCCCAACATGATTACTTTCTCAAAAATCGAAGAGACACTGCTCCCCGAATCTCGAGAGCCAGACCCCCAGCATGATTGCTTTCTCAAAAATCGAAGAGGCATCGTTCTCCGAATCAATCGAAGAGGCGCTCGCTTTCTCAAAAGCTGGGCTGCTCAGAGACCACGAGGGCCGATCTCAGAAATCGAAGAGGCACCTACTTTTCTAGCCTTGTCAGCACCTGTCACACGCACACTCAGCTTAGCGGAAATTATGGGCATTCTGTCGAAGACTTCTGGTGAAGTAGAAAGCATATGAATCTTACTGTTCAATCACCCACTTCCCACACGCAACAATAGCTCATGGGTACCACAGATAACTTTGCCAAAGTCTCTGCCAAAGTTGAGCACGTGAAGCTTGCAGCTCCCACTACATCGCTCTGACCAAGAAAGGTAAAAGAATAGCAAAGAAACAGCACTAACAAAGTTTAGACACATAAATTTTGAAGGTCTAGCTAACATATTATTACCCACAAGGGTAAAGGAACAGTACCACTGCTGGATAATTGAAGTCCCTGTGTGTCAACCTCCGTGCTTCGTGGCAAGGTAGACTAGCAAACATGCCCAACCTTTACTCACATCCGAGAAAACACTCCCAACAAGATTGCTTACTCCAAAATCGAAGAGGCACCGCCCTCCGAATCTCGAGAGCCAGACTCCCAACATGATTACTTTCTCAAAAATCGAAGAGACACTGCTCCCCGAATCTCGAGAGCCAGACCCCCAGCATGATTGCTTTCTCAAAAATCGAAGAAGCATCGTTCTCCGAATCTCGAGAGCCAGATACCACATACCACTTTTTCAAAGTGCTCTGACAGAGTTAAAACATGTGAAGCTGGCAGCTCCCACTACCGTGCTATGACCAAGCAGGGTAAAGGAATAGCATTACTACTTTTTGTTAGGGAGACTCCTATATATGTCGACCTCCATCCCCAACGGACAGGCAGACCTGCAAAAATGCTCAACCCTTCCTCATATCTGAGAGGGCACTCCCAACGAAGCCTTTCGAAATATTCAGCTTTCTTTCCCCCCGATAATACCTCTGCAAACAAGCTATACTAGAGCAAGAATATCTCATATCATCAGGGTTAAAAGCAAGAGTATCCCATATCATGCTTTTTCCCTGTCTTTTCCTTTGGCCTTGTTTTTACCTGCAAGACAAGGAGAAAGAGAGCAATCAGTCAGCACTTGAAATCAAGTTACCAGCCAGGAACTGACTGCCTGGAACCCCTTACCTGATTACTTACCTGGCATTGCTCTCGAGTACTCATCTTCAACATCTTATGTGTCCAGGGAAGATACCGCATCTGCTTGAGGGACAGATAGGGCAAGTGCGAAGGATACAAGGAAGCATGTGGAGACAAGCGTAACAGCACACATGCCGATACATCCATTACTCTGTCAAAAGCAAAAGTATCCCATATCAGCAGGGTCGAACGTACTCTAGATTTGATGGACTTGTTTTGACCCTCAAATTCTTCAGTCGGCCTTATACTCTGGAGGAAACCAGAAAACCCTCCAGCTCAGTTCAAGAATTAGCCTGTGGAAAGTTACTTCTTCAAAAGCAAAAGTATTCCATATCATCTCTTCTCATTTTTCTTCTCTTTATCCTTCATGCTGCTGCAAGATGGGGAGAAGGTGAACAATCAGCCGGAGCTCTGATTGCTTACCTTGTCTGTCACCTCTTTCAGCAGATCCCCTAGCTCGGCGACTTGGGGGACTCCTACTACATGGTTTGTATCGCGCTTGACCAAGCCTGAAACTACAAGTAAGCTTCAAGTGAAATTGATACATTACCTTGTGCATCTCCACCAGTTAAAGATACCACCCCTGGATGGAGGAAGAGTACTTCCAGAGAAGCTGCCACATCTACCTATGCGACAGATAAGGCAAGTCAAGATGATACCACACTCCGATACTTAGAAGTTTCGTGATTACGAGATCATTCTCCCACAATATTTCCTAATGTCATTTGTACTCTAATGTCATTTGTACTAAATCATTCACTTGTACTCACTAAAGGAGAGCTTGAACATATGTACTTGTGTAAACCCTTCACAATTAATGAGAACTCTTCTATTCCGTGGACGTAGCCAATCTGGGTGAACCACGTACATCTTGTGTTTGCTTTCCTATCTCTATCCATTTATATACTTATCCACACTAATGATCGGAGCAATCTAGTGAAGATCACAAAAAGCGACTGTTTTCGCTACCTAGGATCTATCTCGCAAGAGAACGGAGAATTAGATGGAGATCTCAACCATAGAATACGAGCTGGATGGATGAAGTGTAAGAGTGCATCCAGCGTGTTGTGTGACCGTCGTAGGCCACTGAAGCTCAAGGGAAAATTTTATAGGACGGCAATAAGGCCAGCGATGTTGTATGGCACAGAATGTTGGGCGGTGAAACATCAACACGTACACAAAATGGGTGTAGCGGAGATGAGGATGCTTCGTGGGATGTGTGGGCACACGAGAAAGGATAAGATTGAGAATGAGGATATCCGAGGTAAAGTAGGAGTAGCCGAAATTGAAGGAAAGATGAGAAAAAATCGGTTCTGGTGATTTGGACATGTGCAAAGAAGGCCGACTGACGCTCCGGTTCGAAGATGTGACTACGGGACAGAGGTTCAGGACCGAAGGGGTAGAGGAAGACTTAGGAAAACTTTGGAAGAGACTCTAAGAAAAGGCTTAGAGTACTTGAATCTAACGGAGGATATGACACAAAACCGAGCGCAATGGCGTTCTAGGATTCATAAGCCGACCCCACTTAGTGGGAAAAGGCTTTGTTGTTGTTGTTGTTGTTGTTGTATAGGTATGACTTGTCCTGTACTGTGCAGGTTCCAGGAAACCTTGTCATTTCTGCTCATTGGGGAGCTCATTAGTTCGATGCTTCTCAGCTGAACATATCTCACATCATTTCACATTTTTCATTCGGTAGGATGATTGCTCCTAAGGTGATGAGTGATGTCAAGAGATTGGTACCTTATCTTGGTGCGAGCCATGATAGGTTGAATGGACGGTCTTTCATAAATCACCATGATTTAGGTGCTAATGTTACAGTAAGTTTGTCTCTATGCATGATTCTTCCTATCTTTTTCTTCTGTTTGTTTCTCTATAGTTCTGTGTTTGTCCATCAATATGCCAATGTTAGTGCGAGCGCATCGGCAATATATAGCTGCATGTGACTGAGTTTTACGCATTTTAGTAGTTGTATGGATATATTCTTACCTCCCTAAAGATGCTTGACGGTCCATAAACATCTCCTTCTGAGTGGAAACTAAAACTGTTTCAATGAAGTTTATTTGGCTTGTAAAGAATAGCTAATGCTTAAGCTCGTTATAATTACAGTTTCTGATAAATTGTATGTGCAGATGGAGCATTACCTTCAAATAGTTGATTCGGAAGTCGTAACAGGGAGATCTCATAATTCGATTGAGAAATATGAGTACACGGCGCTCAGCAGCTTGGTGCAAAGCCTCCAAATACCAGTTGCCAAGTTCCATTTCGAGCTCTCCCCCATGCAGGTTTAATTTTTGGTTTTTTTTTAATTAACGGACGGAAATTGTTATTAGCACTTTAAAATTCTCATTTTACACTCTAAACTTTTTATATTTAGAAAGAAAAACACACTTGTGAGGAGGAGTGCAAAATGAAATATTTTTGAAGTGTCAATAATAGTTCTCTAACTTAACTGTCTTTTAGTTCTTACTCTTTGCTTCTCTCACATTTTCTCTTTCTTTGTCTTCCATAAACAGGTTTTAATAACAGAAAATCCGAAATCCTTTTCACATTTTATCACGGATGCGTGCGCTATTATTGATGGCGTTTTTGCCAAAATAGTTTCTCTTTTTGGCAAATGAACACATCCAATTTCTATTAGAACCCTAAAAATAAGTGCTCAAAAGAGCAAATGCTTCGTTGCTGTCATTTGTACATATTTTTTGTTTTTGTTATGTTTTTGCATTTAGGGTCAGAAAGATCGAGATCTAAAATAATTTTTCATTTTGGAAAGTGAACACATTCAATATGTTACTAGACTCCTAAAAATAAGTACTCAAAAGATTAAATACTTATTGGTGCCATTTTGTACACATTTTTCACTTTGGATTGCTTTTGCATTTACAATCTTAAATAGTTTCTCATTATGACAAATGAACACATCCAATTTGCTATCAGACCATTAAAAATAAGTACCAAAAAGATTAAAAGCATATTGGTGTTATTTGCACACATTTGTTTTTATTTTTGAATTGTTTGCATTTACGGGGTCAAAAGATTGTGACCCGAAATAGTGTATCATTTTTGCAAATGAACACAATCAATGCAACTAAACCTCCAAAAATGAGTACTTAAAAGCTTATTTGGTGTCATTTGTACATATTTTTTATTTATGGAGTCAAAAAATTGTGACCCGAGATAGTTTCTCATTTTGTCAAATGAACACATTCAATATGCTATTAGACCTCTAAAATGAGTACTTAAAAGATTAAATGCTTATTTTGCATTTGTACACAATTTTCATTTTTGGATTGGTTTGGCATTTACTGGATCAAAAGATTGCGATCCAAAATAGTTTCTCATTTTGGCAAACGAGCACATTCAATTTGCTACTAGACCTCGAAAAATGATAACCAAAAGATCAAATGCTTATTTGGTGTCATTTGTACACTTTTTTTTAGGGATGTTTTTGCATTTATGAGGTCAAAAGATCGTGACATGAAATAGTTTCTCATTTTGGCAATTGAACACATCCATTGTGGCTAACTTGTCATTTGGCTTTTTATCTCAACCAATTTCGTGCGGAATCGCTTCAAGTAGGTCCTCAGACTCTTATTCTTAGTTTGGGCATGATGTTGACGATGGCCTCGTGGTGTTTGTGAACATTATGGTACATCGACTAGGTATTCGCAAAGATGTTAGCAAGAACTTCAAAATTGTCGATGGAGCAGGCGGGGCAACTCCAAGAACAATCTCATAGCAAGCCCCTTTAAAATAGATGGGAACATTTTGCACATCCACACGTTATTATTGCTACAGAGAGCCATATTGTTTCAGTAGTGCATGATGTGGTAATTCGGATCAGAGTCTCCGTGAAAGTACTTGAACTTGAACCTTGGTTGAGAAAACTTCTCTAGAGGAGGTGCGAATTCGATTGTTAAGGAAATAAGGCCCCTGACATTGGCGACGACCTTAATGGTGAGGCGGTTTGTCTAACAGAGCATCCTCAAGACTGTTGTGGTTTAGTGGTGGGCACCATTCTTATTCCTCATATGACTCCAAATCAATAGAGTTGAGATGCCTGGGATCTGTTCGAGAGCCTTTTGTAGTGTCCAATGGATCACAGTTGGGTTAGACTTAGATCCTGCTTGCAGGGGCATGACTGACAGTCTGGCCATCACATAACTTTATGTGCCCTTTTGGATCAGCAGCTTCGATTAGGGTCGGCACGGATGCCGATGCTATTGGCGATTCTTTGGGGCCTACGATACTTAAGTTTCCATACCTGAAGATATGGACCTATATGAAATCCTATCCTCAGATTTCACTGTTTAAAATTACGTATTTCGTATTTTGTATTCTTATTCGTATTTTGACGCGTTTGTTTTTGTGGCGTATAAATTTTTCGATAAGTAAAGTGATGAAAACTCCTTTAATGAACTAAACGGAACTTTCGCGGACGTATTTGATCCTTTCATAATTTTCCATATTTCTTTCCATATTTGGATAGTACGTGTCGATACGAACGCGTGGGCGCAAATGGAACGTAATTTGGAATTATAATGAATGAGTTATAAACGAACGAAGTTAGGGGCAAAATGGTCTTTTAATTATTAATCTGGAAGGCTCCAGATTTGTTGGAGCTTTAATCTGTTGCCACGTGTGTGGCTGCGATGGAAAGAATATGAGAGAAAGGTGGGGTGTGTTGGCCAATCAGAAAGGAGGGTAAGGAGGGGCAATGAGGGAAAGAAGAACTACTCAACGGGATCCCATCTTCAACCCGTTTCAGACCTGACAACCTAGTTCTGACCCGGACACTTGCGTGATTTTTCAACGCTGATTCTGGCGTTTTCCTAATCGTCACCACCACTTGCAAACAACTCCACGACCCTCCTTCTTCAAGATCCACCCCAAGCTCGATGAGTTTTGGTCACCTTTCGTGGTACATCGTACCCACGGGTTCGAGAACCCATCGTCGGCAATCCGTTATTTCCGAAGGATTTTCCGTCAACCACCACCACCCTTGGACACCTCTTGAGCCCAGGAACAAACCCCAAACAAATTTAGGGGCGATAGAGCTTCGAGTTCGACGGATTGAAGTTCACCCATTTTCGAGGTTTCCGACGGTTCGAGCAATTTTCAGGCCATTTCACGACCGAACTGGACTTTGGACCAAGCGACAATTGTTCGTGACGCCTCGATATTCAGGCTAAGGAGTCGTAGTGCGGGCTCCAAGTGAGTGACTTTAATATATGTGATATGGTTATTATCCTGATTTCTTATATTAGTATCCGTTGTGGATATAATTTTGTTTTATAAATATGTTTTCTATAAAATTGTTATTTTTATATTTAGCCATCGGTCTATTTTTATTGAATGTGATTTGACTTGTGTATTGAAAATGTTTGTGAAATGTGATTTGAAAGGCATGTTGGATTGTTTGTTAGATGTGAGGTCTAGTAGTGGATCGTTAACCTATTGTCATGGGGATTTGTTGCTTCGATGTCTTTTCATTTCTTGCTTTGTTGTTCCGTTCTAAATTTAGTACATGTGCTTGTTTCATATCTCATTTCATTGTTTCATTTCTTGTTTCGTTGAGCTATTATAAATCGAGTACTTTGATTCATGTCTTGTTTCTTTAAGTCATTGATATGTTTCTTGGACTTCCGCTCGGTTCTGTTGAGTGATCCGGAACTGGGTTCCGCTAGGGTTCCATTAAGTGGTCTAGTTCCCTACTCCGTTAGGATTCTGTTAAGTGGTCCGCAATCCCGTTGAGTGTAGACTTGGAATTCATGTCGTGTTTCTTGTGTTCGTGTCGTTTTCGTGTCATACCTGATAGCTTAACGAGTTGTGTAACCTGACCCGAAATCAACCTGTTAATATTATCAGGTAATATGACCCGACTCGTTATCCATTAAGATAAATATATTTTAAATCAATAAAAATGAAAATGAAAAACATAATTTGACTAAAACAAATGTAAAACATAATACTAAATTAGTATATACATACTAAATTTCGGAGTTGACCCCTTCATGAAAGTTGTAAAGTTTTTCATTACGAGTGATTACATTTTCACACTTTTACAATAATTATTATTAATTTTATTAATTTTGCACTCAAATAAAAAATACTATTCATGAGATTTGGAGGGTTTTAAAATCTAAACAACCATATAATTATCGTCTAAGCGTTGAGGATGCAATTATAAACGTTTGTTAGACTTATACATTAATGATTATGAATTTTGTTTATATTGAATTCCCTTAAAAATAATATTCATGAGAGTTTGTATGGTTTTAAAAATTCAAACGATCATATACTCATCATCAAAGCGTAGATGATGCAACTATGAGCGTTTGCATATTTTTTTCATATTTTTCACACATGTAAATTAATTATTATAATTTTTTTAATGTGTTTTATGATTTTTAATCTCAATCTTTGCCTATAATATACTTTAAAAATAAATAAATAAATAAATAAAACTTAAATTTTAAAATTTATATAGAATAATAATTAATAAACAATATATACATAGTCATTATACCTATTGTATTTTATATTAAGTTTTTTTAGTAGTTTAAAAAATTAAAATCATCAAAATAATTTTTTTCTTATCGTGTTGAAACAGGTTATCCACATGTCACTTTCATGTAAACCTATTAAGGACCCGTTATTAACGTGTTATTATCATGTGACTCGATAATAACCCGATTAGTTATCGTATAGACCATAAACTCGTTATTTTCGTGTCGTGTAAGAAATTGTCAGGTCTAGTTGAGTGGTCTGGAATTGTATCCTGCCTTGGATTTCGTTGAATGGTTCGATATCCATTGTACTTCGCGATTCCGTTGAGTGGTCCAGAATCGTATCCATTCGGATTCGTTGAGAGGTCCATAATCCCTTCTACTCTGTGATTCCATTGAGTGGTCCGGAATCGTATCCTGGTTTGGATTCCGTTAAGTTGTTCAGAATCCCGTTTGATATTTTGGTTCCGTTGAGTGGTTCGAAAACCGAAATTGTTGGATTTCGTTGAGTGGTCCAAATCACATTTTTTAGAGATGTAGGCTTCGGGCGAACTGTGTTGCTCTAGCCCTGCATTTTGGTGTATTGTATGAGTTATTGATTGATAACCTTGTGTTTGATTTCAGACAAGACGATGGATGTCTGTGTGACTCACTTTGGATTTTCAATGGCTTGATTATGATTTCAAAAAATATGGTTTTATATTAATGTTTATAAACCGTGATCGATGGATGGTTTTTATGATTATCACATACAATGCGTTATTGTAACATCCCACATCGACCAACGGATATGGGATGATGTGCCTT
Source organism: Malus baccata (assembly GCA_006547085.1). Lineage (NCBI taxonomy): Eukaryota > Viridiplantae > Streptophyta > Magnoliopsida > Rosales > Rosaceae > Malus > Malus baccata. Next base: position 108,882 of record VIEB01000730.1, on the reverse strand, counting down.
ATATGTACATGCCCGCCTCCAATTAACACGGGGCCTGAGGGTGATTTTTCTCTGGCAATTGGCACAGAGATGGGGAGCTAGCATGGGTCCCAAAAGGCCTCGTGCTAATTGGAGGTGAGTATGTACATATAAGACATAGAGAATCCACTTCCCTGGGCGATGTGGGATCTAACAATCCACCCGACTTAGGAGCCTGATGTCCTCGTCGACACACTCACACCACACGATAGAGTGACTCTGATACCAATCTGACACGCCCCATCGGAAAAACCAAGGGAATACTCCGAATCCATGCTCTCCGATGACGATTCAAGCGGCAGTTCAGCCATGCAAGTCATGACCGCTGGAGCAACTTCAATCGAGGAACAGCTTGCTCAAATGAATGAAGCAATCGCAAGACTAACTCGAACTGTGGAAGAAAAAGACTTGCAAATCGCGGCATTAGTCAACCGACTGGAGGCGCAGGACAGCGAGAAACCCGACCCAGAGGATGATCCACTAAAGGAAGGAGCTGGCGGAGACGAAGAACCCCCGGTGAAGAAAATCGATGGGAAGCCGAAACCAGACCAAGAAGCGGCACTCATGAGATCTCTTTCTATCCAGCAGCTGCAAGAGATGATCACCAACACCATCAAGGCACAGTACGAAGGGAGCTCATATACCTCCGGGTTGTACTCAAAGTCGTATTCAAAGAAGATCGACGCCTTAAGGATGCCGAGGGGTTATCAACCACCAAAGTTCATGCAATTTGATGGAAAGGGAAACCCGAAACAGCACGTTGCCCACTTCGTTGAAACTTGCAACAACGCAGGAACCGGAGGGGACTACCTCGCCAAGCAGTTTGTACGCTCGCTGAAAGGAAACGCCTTTGAGTGGTACACGGATCTGGAGCCTGAGTCCATCAACAGTTGGGAGCAATTGGAGCGGGAGTTCCTCAATCGCTTCTACAGCACCCGCCGCACTGTGAGCATGCTAGAGCTAACAAGCACAAAGCAGTGGAAGGACGAGCCAGTCATGGACTACATCAACCGATGGCGTAATCTAAGCCTCGACTGTAAGGACAGACTCTCCGAGATTTCTTCAATCAAGATGTGCATCCAGGGCATGCAATAGGGTTTACAATACATCCTTCAAGGTATCAAACCACGAACTTTTGAAGAATTAGCCACCCGTGCCCACGACATGGAGTTGAGCATCGCCCACCACGGAAAGAAGAAGCCAATCACCGATTTCAAAAGGGATAAGGTGTTCACTTCAAGAGCAGACAATCATGGGAAAAAGCCCGCCAAGGAAGCTTTTACCACCAATACCACCCCTATTAAGACCTCGTCCGCGCCCGTCAAAATCTCTTTCAATAAAGCAAAGGAGATAAAAAAAGGTGAGCCTTCCCACACCCAAGATAGGTACAAAAACACCTTGAGGGAATTGGAGCAGAAGGTATACCCTTTTCCGGACTCCGACATGGACGTAATGCTGGACGACCTACTGGAGAAGAAGGTGATTGAGTAACCCGAATACAAACGCCCTGAAGAAATGAATCGCATCAATGACCCCAAGTACTGCAAGTACCATCGTATCGTGGGTCATCATGTGGGCAAGTGTTTCATCCTAAAAGAACTCATCATGAAGTTGGCACAACAAGGACGGATTGAGCTTGACCTAGAAGACACAGCTGCGACGCACACCACTACGGTCGTGTTCGGATCCTTTGATCCCGTGCTTCTCCAAGAAATGCCTGACCATGCTCGGCAATACTCAAACCACACTGCACATTCTGCACCACCGTCACTGGGGGCAAGCAACCAGGACGCACCTACTGACGATGACAAAGGATGAACATTGGTGACCTATAAGAGAATGAGGAAACCAAAACCGCAAGCTATAAGGCAAAATGGGGAACAAGGGAGAAAGCACCGCCGTCGCGGCAATAGGAAGCCTAAGAGAAACATAAGAGCTGCTAAGCCAATATATGCTGGGGAACCTGCGGAGCAAAAGCCACGCATTCCCGTCTCATTGCACGAGTACTTCCCGGAGGACTTCTTCCAACATTGCACTATCACCGCATGTCACATGGTCGAAGTAGAAATGGAAGAACCCTCAAAGGGCAAAATTGTCGCCGCTGAGGGAGAAAATACTCCGACACCTGAAGAAGGTCTGCCAATACACTTTAGCATCGAGGAAGCGCTACAATTGCCAAAGAAGACACGAAGGGCATTGGCAACGGTTTTAGCGAGTCCAAACGACCACGAAGTGCAAGAAAGCAAGAACGAAGGCTTGAGGCCTCGGCCACACGAGTGTGCCACCTGCTGTGCCGCCGAGGACACAATCCACTTCGCCGACGAAGACTTGTTGCTAGGATCCAAGCCTCACAACCGACCTCTCTTCGTCTCTGGGTACGTAAGGGAGCACAAAGTCAGCCGCATGCTTGTGGACGGTGGGTCAGCCATAAATATCATGCCAAAGTCAACAATGACTGCAATCGGCATCAAGGTGGATGAACTGTCCCTAAGCCGTCTACTAATCCAAGGTTTTAACCAAGGAGGACAAATAGCGATGGGCATGATCCGAGTGGAGATGACCATTGGTGAACTCAAGTCAAGCGTGATGTTCCACGTGTTTGATGCAAGAACTTCCTACGGTCTGCTCTTAGGAAGGCCTTGGATCCATGCGAACGGAGTGGTACCGTCCACCCTTCACCAATGTTTAAAATTTTACCAAGAACGAGTGAAGGTGATCTATGGCGACACCAAGCCATTCACCGAAGCCGAATCACATTTCGCAGACGCCAAGTTCTACATGAATGAAGACACGGTGCCCGAAACTCTTCCAAAAGAGATTAAATCCATGAGCAAAGCAGCACCTAAAAAACAGGAGTGGCAAGCTATGCCCAAGAAGCAAGAAGAAGAAGCTATGCCATCTTCAAGCAAAAACGACGATGAGCTTTCTAAACCTGCAACAACCAGAGGAAGTAGGACGACCTCAAATGGACCAAGCGTACCCGTCTTCCGATACATCCCGACGTCGAGAAGAAAGAATGGTCAATCCCCGTTCGAAACTGCAGCGAGCAAAGCCGATGCACAGCGGCACATAGATAATGTAAAGTTGCTCAAAACGAATGCAGTTTTGCCTCTGACCCAGCTAGGCGACACTAAGGTTGCAAAACCATCACAGGGCTTCATAAAAGGCCTGCCAAATGGGGTAGAACCAAGCTTTCTCCCAACCAAAAGGACCGAAGAAGGTTTTGATCCAAACGTCTACAAACTTATGTCGAAAGCTGGGTATAACTTCACCTCTTCTGCAAATTTGGGAAAGAATGATTTGAACACCGTCAAAGACAACGAACGTGATCTCACTAAAACTCAGAAGAAGTTGGAGAAGCATGGTTACGGGGTTAGCAACAACAAAGCTGGACTTGGCTTCACACCAAATGCACCGGTGAAGATCTCCAGCAAGGCAAAAAATGCTAGCGTTTAACACATCAGCATAAGCATTATACAAGATAAAAAGGAGCCTCAATCTGCCCCCCGGACATCAGTATTCGATAGAATGAATTGTTCGAAGCCCAGAGTTCCAGCACCTAAACTCATTGGCGGTCAAAACAAAACTTCCGTCTTCAAAAGGCTCAACACGTCAGTATCTCGAGGCTCTGTTTTCAAAAGGTTATCAAAACCTAAAAAGCAAAGCAATACGACTAGCTTTCCTCCACGACAGTCAGTTATGGAAAGACTTGGAGAAGCCAAAGAGCCTTCCAAAAGAAGAAAGACGACACCAGAAGTAGAAGAGATCGATCGCCTGGCAGAAAAGGATGACGTTCGAAGTTCCACTCCTTCAAGAATGAAGCGCCAAGCAATTTTGGAGGTTAACACAGTTGGATCACTGAAAGTGAAAAGGCGCACCATCATTCACACTGGACAATCTTCATGCCAACTAGCTCGAGGAAGATGTCATTGCAGCATCGTCACAACTCGAAGATGGGGGGCAAGCCACAGTTGACGATCTCAAAGAACTCAACTTAGGCACAAGTGAGGAACCGAAGCCTATCTTCGTGAGTGCATTACTAAGTGTAGACGAGATAGAGAAGTATTACCAGCTGCTATTAGAGTTCAAGGACGTCTTTGCTTGGACCTACAAGGAAATGCCCGGCCTCGACCTTATCATTGCTGTGCATCATCTTGCAGTCAAGCCTGGAACGCGACCAATAAAGCAAACTCAAAGACGCTATCGATCCGAGCTCATCCCACAAATCCAGGCCGAGATTGACAAGTTGATCGAAGCAGGCTTCATTCGAGAGGTGCAATACCCCAAGTGGATCTCCAACATCGTCATAGTCCTTAAGAAATCCGGACAAATACGCGTTTGCGTGGACTTCCGAGACCTCAATAATGTTTGCCCAAAGGATGACTTCCCCTTGCCAATCATTGAAATCATGGTGGACGCAACCACTGGCCATGAGGCACTATCATTCATGGACGGCTCTTCTGGATACAATCAAATTCGTATGGCTCTTGAAGATGAGGAACTAACAGCCTTCCGCACTCCAAAAGGTATCTACTGCTACAAGGTGATGCCCTTTGGTCTGAAGAATGCTGGAGCTACATATCAACGCGCAATGCAGAACATCTTCAATGACATGCTACACAAGAACGTAGAATGTTATGTAGACGATGTGGTGGTCAAGACAAAGAAAAGACTAAATCACTTGAAGGATTTGCGAGTAGTGTTCGAAAGGTTGCGAAAATACAACCTCAAGATGAACCCGTTAAAGTGTGCATTTGGCGTCACGTCTGGAAAGTTCCTTGGCTTCATTGTCAAGCATCGTGGCATTGAAGTGGACCAATCAAAGATCAAGGCCATTCAAAGCATGCCTGAGCCATGAAACTTGCACGAGTTGAAAAGTCTACAAGGATGGCTAGCCTTCATCAGACGCTTCATCTCCAACCTCGCAGGGCGTTGTCAACCGTTCAGTCGACTCATGAAGAAAGATGTTCCGTTCGTATGGGACAAAGCATGCAACAATGCTTTTGAAAGCATAAAGAAATATTTATCAAGTCCACCTGTCCTGGGGGCACCTATACCAGGGAAACCGCTCATATTGTACATTGCTGCTCAGGAAAGTTCAGTCGGAGCACTCTTGGCACAGGAAAACGAGGCCCAGAAAGAAGGAGCGCTCTACTACCTCAGTTGAACGCTTACCGGCGCTGAATTGAACTACTCCCCAATAGAAAAAATGTGCATGGCCTTGATGTTTGCCATCCAGAAGCTCAGACATTACATGCATGCTTACACCATCCACTTGGTTACTAAAGCTGACCCGGTCAAATACGTCATGTCCAAGCCAGTTTTGACAGGGCGACTAGCTAAATGGGCATTACTTCTCAATCAATACGAGATCATCTACGTCCCGGCTAAAGTCGTCAAGGGACAAGCGCTAGCAGACTTCCTCGCCGACCATCCAATCCCAGCCGATTGGAAAATCTCAGACGACTTGCCCGACGAAGAAGTGTTCTGCATCGACGTATTCCCGACATGGACGATGTTCTTCGACGGATCTGCACGAGCAGACGGAGCGGGGGCAGGAGTAGTATTCATGTCGCCACAAAGGCAAGAACTGCCTTATTCATTCCAGCTAAGCGAATTATGCTCTAACAACGTCGCTGAGTACCAAGCACTGATCCTCGGGCTCCAAATGGCAATCAACATGGAAATCACAGCCCTTGAGATATACAGCGACTCCAAGCTCATAATCAATCAACTCCTGACTGAATATGAGGTGAGGAAAGATGACCCCGTCCCATACTTCCGGCTGGCAACGCAGTTGCTACAAAGGTTTGAGGCCGTAACACTAGAACACGTGCCAAGAAAAGAGAATCAAATGGAAGACACTCTCGCCAACCTAGCCTCGAGCATGACATTAGGAGAAGACGAAGCTACAAACGTGCCAGTCTGCAAAAGATGGGTAATCCCGCTTGTCACTGAAATAGTACTAAGTGATGCAAACGTTATTTCAATACTTTCGGTCAACGTTGAAGAATGGAGACAGCCTCTGATCAACTACTTGGAGCATGGAATGCTTCCAGATGATCCGAAACACCGCTCTGAAGTACGTCGACGAGCACATCGCTTCCTCTAGTACAAAGGGACACTCTACCGGCGATCTTTTGAAGGGGTACTTCTGAGATGCCTGGGCGAGGAAGAAGCCAATCAAGCCATGGAAGAAGCATACTCAGGAATATGTGGAGCGCACCAGTCCGGACCAAAGCTTCATTTTCAGCTCAAAAGAATGGGTTATTACTGGCCAAGCATGGTAAAAGACTGCCTAGAATACGCCAAAAGGTGCCAAGCCTGCCAATTTCATGCCAACTTCATACATCAACCGCCTGAACCATTACACCCCACAGTTACTTCATGGCCGTTCGATGCATGGGGATTGGATGTCGTAGGACCAATTGCGCCAAAGTCATCTACAGGAGAGGCTTACATCCTGGCTGCAACAGATTACTTCTCTAAGTGGGCCGAGGCCATACCCCTGAAGGAAGTCAAGAAGGAAACTGTCGTCTGTTTCATCAAGGGACATATCATCCATCGATATGGGGTGCCTCGCTACATTGTCACCAACAACGGAAAGCAGTTCTCAAACCGACTCATGGACGAGCTCTGCGAGAAATACAAGTTCAAGCAGCACAAATCCTCCATGTATCATGCTCCGGCCAACGGTCTTGCAGAAGCATTCAACAAGACATTGTGCAACCTCTTGAAGAAGGTAATTGGTAGAACAAAGAAAGACTGGCATGAAAGAATAGGCGAAGCCCTATGGGCATACATGACAACATATAGAACACCTACCCAAGCCATACCTTATTCTCTTGTATATGGCGTAGAAGCTGTTCTACCACTCGAAAGTCAAATCCCCTCGTTAAGGATGGCTATACAAGAAGGCTTGACTGACGAAGAGAATGCAAAGTTGCGTCTTCAAGAACTGGAGGCATTGGATGAGAAAAGACTCGAAGCCCAACAACACCTGGAGTGTTATCAAGCTCGACTTTCTAAAGCCTTCAACAAGAAAGTTCTCCTTCGGTCTTTTCAAATAGAAGATCTCGTTCTTTCATTGCGTAGGCCTATCATCACAACTCACAAGACAAAGAGCAAGTTCACGTCAAAATGGGATGGACCGTACGTAGTACAAGAAGTCTACACCAATGACACCTACTTAATCATGGCGGAAGACGGCTTGAAGATCGGCCCTATCAACGGCAGATTCTTGAAGCGCTACTACCCCTGAAAGGCAACAAATTCATGCTCCTTGTTCGCACGAGCCTAAACTGCACGAACCAAAGCTCCTTGTCCGCACGAGCCTAAACTGTAGGACACAAGGCTCCTCGCCTGCACGAGCCTAAATTGCATCGCACTAAGCTCCTGGCCCACAAGAGCATAAACTGTGCACGGCAAAACCATAATCAAAACCATCATCAAAATTGCCGCAAAAAACAATCCATCATTCATTTGAACTACGTCATGACTTGATCCCTCCTCAACCGAGGGTACGTAGGCAACTTGAAACTTCAAAACTTCAAGTACAGTCACATCATCAACAAAAACACAAACATTTTGAAGAATAAAGAGCAAATCCAAAATACGGATACTTTATTTCTTTAAAGGAATGAGTTGGCAGGCGGCATGGTCGGTGTGCACGGCGACGTCACCTCCGAGGAAAGTTGCAACAAAAGGCACTACACAGCATAAACTCGCTACAGTCTTTTGCATAACCCCACACGGTAAAAGTGACGTACTGGAACGAGCTCCAAGCAGCAGCAGCAGTGCACTCTGGCCACCATGCTTCAAACGACGAAGAAACTTCAATGACCGCCGTCAAACGACTAGCCGGTCGTGAAGCTCGACGCTCTACATTCGGCCTCAAGCTCCAAGCAGCAGCAGCAGTGCACTCTGGCCACCATGCTTCAAACGACAAAGAAATTTCAATGACCGCCGTCAAACGACTAGCCGGTCGTGAAGCTCGACGCTGTACATTCGGCCTCAAGCTCCAAGCAGCAGCAGCAGTGCACTCTGGCCACTATGCTTCAAACGACGAAGAAACTTCAATGACCGCCGTCAAACGACTAGCCGGTCGTGAAGCTCGACGCTGTACATTCGGCCTCAAGCTCCAAGCAGCAGCAGCATTGCACTCTGGCTACCATGCTTCAAACGACGAAGAAACTTCAATGACCGCCGTCAAACGACTAGCCGGTCGTGAAGCTCGACGCTGTACATTCGGCATCAAGCTCCAAGCAGCAGCAGCAGTGCACTCTGGCCACCATGCTTCAAACGACAAAGAAACTTCAATGACCGCCGTCAAACGACTAGCCGGTCGTGAAGCTCGACGCTGTACATTCGGCCTCAAGCTCCAAGCAGCAGCAGCAGTGCACTCTGGCCACCATGTTTCAAACGACGAAGAAACTTCAATGACCACCGTCAAACGACTAGCCGGTCGTGAAGCTCGACGCTGTACATTCGGCCTCAAGCTCCAAGCAGCAGCAGCAGTGTACTCTGGCCACCATGCTTCAAACGACGAAGAAACTTCAATGATCGCCGTCAAATGACTAGCCGGTCGTGAAGCTCGACGCTGTACATTTGGCCTCAAGCTCCAAGCAGCAGCAGCAGTGCACTCTGGCCACCATGCTTCAAACGACGAAGAAACTTCAATAACCGCCGTCAAACGACTAGCCGATCATGAAGCTCGACGCTTTACATTCTGCCTCAAGCTCCAAGCGGCAATGGCAAGTAGCAAGGCCGTCAACACCAGTTTTGTCACTCTGGCCACCATGCTCCAATCGACGAAGAGACTTCAATGACCGCCGTCAAACGACTAGCCGATCATGAAGCTTGCCACCTTACATTCTGCCTCGAGCGCCACATAGCAAATCCCCGCTGCAGTCTCTTGCACAACCCCACACGGTAAAAGTGACGCGCTGAAAGGCATATATATATATATATATATATATACATATATGTATATATGTGTGTGTTAGGTTAGATAAGTAAATACATATGTTAGAATGTGTTATGTTAAATAAGTAAATACATGTGTTAGAATGTGTTATGTTAAATAAGTAAATACATGTGTTAGAATGTGTTATGTTAAATAAGTAAATACATGTGTTAGAATGTGTTATGTTAAATAAGTAAATACATGTGTTAGAATGTGTTATGTTAAATAAAAAAATTATAATAATAAAATAAAATTTAAAAAAATTTAAAAAAAATAATAATAAAAAAAAATATAAAAAAAAAAAGGCCCAAGTCTTTCTCGCAGCTATTTCCCCCTCCTCTTTGGACCTGCATCACCAGCTTCAACCACTCCAGGCCCATCTTCACCCTGACTCCAATTCAAGGCTCTGGAGTTCTGCCTCAGCATCACTCGCTGCCCAGTTGCCATCCCCAAATCCCTTACTCCACTTCTTCCGTGACCTGCATCCAACAACTCCATCTCTCTCCCTCTCTAAAACGGCCCGAGCTGCCCTGCAGGGCCTCTTCTCTTCCATCAGGCCGTTCACGCCCAAATCGCCGTTCAACCAACTCCTGGTAGATGGATTCGACGCCGAGCAGATACCCCACCGACCACGGCGATGACGCGCCGCACTATCCAGATCCGGACCACTACGACGAGGTGATGCTATTGGGCCCATCAACTTCCTCGCCCACCAGGCCTTAATCCCAGGACGACAAGTCGTCTTCTCCCAACGCGCTCACCACCTGCGTTGCTCTCTCCACCGCTTCTCTCTCCTTGAGCAGCACCCAACCAAATGGACATTGCGAAGTTAGGCGAAATATGGGGGATCTAGTCGGACCCCAACCTATCATTCGAGTGACCCAAGACCCAAGTTCATTTTTTCTCGAGCATTTTCATTCTCGAGACGTCAAACAGCGCTGACCGGAAATGATTTTTCAAGCTCTCTCTGCAGGTCACCATTCACACCGCCACGAAGCTTCCCAGTCGTCTGACTGGTCGTGACGTTGTTGCACCAACCTCTCTTCTTTCTCTATCTTTCTCACGCCCAAGAGTAAGATCCGCCTCCACGAACACATTCAGCCTCGCTGTGCTCGGCATCCTAGCTGGAGCCGACATCCAGGTCACCATCTCCACCTTCACGCAAGACCTATGCAAGCTTTGTAGCTGATGATAGTTGTTGAGGGGAAATGACTGCAGCATCTGCTTAGACTCTGTGCAGGATCCAGTGGTCACCTTCTGCAGTCATCTCTACTGCTGGCCTTGCATATACAAGTGGCTTCAGTTCCAGAGCCCGTCTTCCGAAAGCCAAGATGAGCAGAAACTGCACCAGTGCCTTGTATGCAAAGCTGAAGACTCCGAATCCAGCTCCGTACTTCTTTCTCCTTCCCTGCAAATTCTCTGGCAATCACTACCCTATAAAAAGAAAAAAAAAGTATAAAAAAGGAATAATGGTGCTGGCACCATGTGCAGGAAAAGAAAAAAAAAAGTATAAAACAAGGAATAATGGCGCGTCTGGCACCATGTGCAGAAAAAAAAAGAAAAGAAAGAAAAAATGGGGCGTCTGGCACCATGTGCAGAAGAAGAAAGAAAAAAATAATATATATATAAGAAAAAAAGGCCGTTTTTATTTTATTTTTCTGGAAATTTTACATAAATTTGCATTATACATACCTTAAAAAAAAAAAATCAAATCAAATCAAATTTACAAGAGGGGATCTTCAAGAACGATCAGGTGGCGCCTCACAACTCGGCGGAGCTCCAGGAAGAGGAAGCGCCGGAGGTTGACTGTTTGAAGCCTCAGCAGTCGGCAAAGTCCCAGAAGACGAAGGCAAATGCTGCTGGAACAAACCCACAAACCGCTGATGATCAAGTAAAATCTGACCATCAGATTCCTGCATCTGGTCAATCTTCCTCTTCATGTTTGTCGCATAGCTATGTGCGAGTTTATGCAACTGTTTATTCTCCTGCTTGAGCCCTCTAATCTCCTGTTTGAGACTCATCACTTCAGCCGCCAAAGATTCAACTTGACGGGTTCGAGCAAATAGGCGTTGGGCCATATTAGACTCAGAACCTGCACACTGCACACTGAGAGCCAGGGAATCCTTAACAGCCAACTCATTAGACCGTTTGGAAAGTAGTCTGTTATCTCTGGGAGTGACAAGGTTTCGGGCCACCACCGCAGCGGTCATATCATTCTTCACCACCGAATCCCCAACACGAAGAGGACCAGTGGGGGATATGAAGGATGGGCGCCATATGTTGTCTGGAGAAGGCGGAACTGCCTCTTCACCAAGATTCAAGTCAAAACGACGGTCGGAGGGTCCAGACATTTTCAAAGTGTTTAAGGAAGAAAAGATCGGACAAATTAAGATCTTAGCAATACAAGAGGGGAGTTTTCATAAGCGAAAATTCAAGTGTGCTTTGAAACGAACTGCGTGCCTCTATAAAAAATCAGCACTCGACAGGATTTCAGAGATCGAAAAGGCAAGCTCAGAATTCGAAGAGGCCATTCAAAAATCGAAGAGGCAAGCTCAGAAATCGGAGAAGCATCTTGCTTTTCCAGACGCGTCGGCACCCGTCACACGCAAACTTAACTTTGCGAAAATCACGGGCAATTTGTCGAAGCGCCAATCCCAGATATCGAAGAGGCGACAATCTTTTTCAGCCACGTCAGCACCCATCACACGCAAACTCAGCTTTGCAGAAATCACGGGTAATTTGTCGAAGCGCCGATCCCAGTTATCGAAGAAGCGCCAGTCTTCTTCAGCCGCGTCAACACCTGTCACATGCACACTCAACTTGGCGGAAATTACGGACAATTTGTCGAAGATTTCTGATAAAGAAGAAAGCACGTGAAGCCATACTGGTCAATCACGCAGTGGTTACTGACACGATTGAAAGAGCAGGACCGCTACAGTTATTAAGGAACTCCCTATAACTGTCCACCTTCACCCTCCATAGCAAGGGAGACATACATAACCTTTCTTCATCTCCGAGAATGCCTTCCCAACGAAGCCCCTCGAGTCACTCAGTGTTCCTTATTCCTTGGGGCACCTCAGCAAACAAATGACACCATAGCAAAAGTATCTCATATCACTAGGGTAGAAAGCAAGAGTATCTCATATCATGCGTTCTCCCTGTCCTTTCCTTTGTCCTTGTTCTTACCTACAAAGACAAGGATAAAGAAACCAATATGCCGGAACTTCCACTCAAACTCGGGTAAGGAACCAACTGCTTGGAACCCTTCCCTGATGGCCTACCTAGCACTGCTCTCGAGTACTCGCCTCCCACTGCTGCTGTACTTTCAAAGAAGCTGTCACATCTGCCCGGAGAACAGATAAGGCAAATGAAAATGATACCTTGCAGCATGTGGAGACAACGCGCGGAAGGAACAAGCAGAGAAGAATGTGGTATGCACAGTCAACTCAGCAGAAGGAGTCCGAACTGAGGAACTCGAGAAGCTGCCACATCTGCCTGAAGAAACAAGCAGAGAAGAATGCAGCATGAACAGTCAACTCAGCAGGAACAATCTGAGATGAAGAACTCGAGGAGATGCCACATCTGCCCGGAGAACAGATAAAGGAAATGAAGATGATACCTTGAAGCATGTAGAGACAAGTGCAACCAAGCACGTGTTGATTCATCCACTACTTCTTCAAAAGCAAGAGTATCTCATATCATCAAAGTTGCAATCACTCTGACGGTGAATTCGTTTTGACCCTCAAATTCTTGGGTCGGCTTACTAGGCGTTGTGGGCTGCACGTGCCGATTCACCACCCTTGAATCAAATCCTTAAAAGATCAAGTCACCAACTGGAAGAATAGCCCATCAATCTTGAAGATCATACCGTTGACCAAACTGCTCGGGTGTGAATTAGAAAGATTGAACAAAGCAACAAGTCGTCACCTTCACCTCATGCATGCTCGTCATGTGTTCGAATTAACCTTCAAGAATCAAGCCTCAACGACCTTTGAAGAAGCTTCCAGCCAAATTCAAAATCAAGCCTCGACGGCCCTGGAAGAAATCACAAGTCCGATTCAAGATCAAGTGTCTACCACTCTTGAATCAAAACCTAGTTCAAGAATAAGCTGTGGAAAAACAACAATTGGAGGAAACCAGAAAATCCTCCAACCCAGTTCAAGATCAAAGCTGTGGAAAGTCAACAAGCGCAACGAAATACGTGCTGATTCACCCATTACCAAAGCCAAGGATCATCTACCACATGAAGCTCCTTGTGGTCCAATTTCAACCTTCAAGATCAAGCCTCGACAGCCCTTGAAGAAGTTTCCAGCCAAATTCAAGATCAAGCCTCGACGGCCCTTGAAGAAATCTCAAGCCCAATTCAAGATCAAGCCTCAACGGCCCTTCAAGAAATCTCCAGCCCAATTCAAGATCAAGCCTCGACGGCCCTTGGATCGACATCTACGGTAAGGGACTTCAAAACGCATCTCCTACACGTGACAAGCACATGTATACGACGTGCCTTGAAGTGGGGGCATTTGTAGACATCGAAATTTCGGTAAATAAATGTTGACCGATAAATCAAAGTGTCAACGCTCATGTATTACATAAATTTTACACGTAGCGTGCGACTCAACGAAAATTGAAATGAATTGGAAAAGTCATCAAATAGGACACGTGTCAACACCTGGCAGAAACGACTTATTTCATCTGGAATATTATATTCAAAATTAGGCCTTGGAAAATTCTATAAATACAAGCCCATTTCATTCATTTGAGGGGACCAATAGGACACCTTGAAGCTCTGAAGCTCTGAAACTCCGAAGCTCTCAAGCATCCAGGTTCCCGAAGAATCAAGAAAGCCTTCTTCGTTCTTCGTTCATCGTTCTTCCAAGATCAAGCCCCAACGGCCCTTGAAGAACTTCCACCAATTCAAGATCAAGCCCCGATGGCCCTTGAAGAAAGCACTATCATTCATCATCCGTTCATCCAAGATCAAAGCCCCAACGGCCCTTTGGATCAACAGACGTCGACAAATCCACACATCCAACCGTTCTTCAAGATCAAGCCCAAAAGCCCTTGAAGATCTGTTCATCACTGTTTCTTCAAGATCAAGCCCAAAAGCCCTTGAAGATCCGTTCATCACCGTTACTCAAGATCAAGCCCCAACGGCTCCTTGAACATCCACTCAAACCCACCTTCAAAGATCAAGCCCACGGCCCTTTGAAGAAACTTCCAACTGTTCATCCAAGATCAAGCCTCGACGGCCCTTGGATCAACGAAACACCCACCAATCAACACCTTACGGAGATCGAATTAGAGGATAAATTTGAGAGAGATTGTAACCCAAAACATCATCAAATACAAATATTTTGTTTGTGCACGTTGTTCTTGTCTCTTTCGTTTCAGGAATTTTCCGTGTTCACAATTTCATAGTAAGTTTTTTTTAGTAGTTTAAAAAATTAAAATCATCAAAATAATTTTTTTCTTATCGTGTTGAAACAGGTTACCCACATGTCACTTTCGTGTAAACCTATTAAGGACCCGTTATTAACGTGTTATTATCATGTGACTCGATAATAACCCGATTAGTTATCGTGTAGACCAGAAACTCGTTATTTTCATGTCGTGTAAGAAATTGTCAGGTCTAGTTGAGTGGTCTGGAATTGTATCCTGCCTTGGATTTCGTTGAATGGTTCGATATCCATTGTACTTCGCGATTCCGTTGAGTGGTCCAGAATCGTATCCATTCGGATTCGTTGAGAGGTCCATAATCCCTTCTACTCTGTGATTCCATTGAGTGGTCCGGAATCGTATCCTGGTTTGGATTCCGTTAAGTTGTTCAGAATCCCGTTTGATATTTTGGTTCCGTTGAGTGGTTCGAAAACCGAAATTGTTGGATTTCGTTGAGTGGTCCAAATCACATTTTTTAGAGATGTAGGCTTCGGGCGAACTGTGTTGCTCTAGCCCTGCATTTTGGTGTATTGTATGAGTTATTGATTGATAACCTTGTGTTTGATTTCAGACAAGACGATGGATGTCTGTGTGACTCACTTTGGATTTTCAATGGCTTGATTATGATTTCAAAAAATATGGTTTTATATTAATGTTTATAAACCGTGATCGATGGATGGTTTTTATGATTATCACATACAATGCATTATTGTAACATCCCGCATCGACCAACGGATATGGGGTGATGTGCCTTATATGTACATGCCCACCTCTAATTAACACGGGGCCTGAGGGTGATTTTTCTCTGGCAATTGACACAAAGATGGGGAGATGGCATGGGTCCCAAAAGGCCTCGTGCTAATTAGAGGTGAGTATGTACATATAAGGCATAGAGAATCCACTTCTCTGGGCGATGTGGGATCTAACAATCCACCCCACTTAGGGGCCTGATGTCCTTGTCGACATACTCACACCACACGACAAAGTGACTCTGATACCAATCTGACACGCCCCATCCCGATATTCCCCGAATACCAGGATAGGCACATGCTGGGCGACACCCGAAAGTGACGAAAGTCATTTATAGAATGCAAATGCTGAGAACAAGAATTAAATAAGACTTACAAATATAAAAATAATGAATATGCATTTCAGGAACGTGTTCAGAGCACACATCTAATCTAAAACACTAAAATAATTTATATAAAAATTGAATGACTAAAAAAATAGGTCCTACACCGAGAGGACTCGAAGATGCCGTTGTAGAAATGACTTGACACCAGGATTGTATGCCTCGATTCTAAGTCCTGAAAGGGGCACAAAACAAATATAAGTAGACCAAGTTGATATATATATATATATATATATATATATATATATATATATAATAAAACAATTATCAACATACTAACCCTGAGATTTTATGAAAACACATATAGCATGATAAAAATAGGTTTTCCGAAACCTAGCATGTCGTGCAATGTCTCAAAACATATCTTGTATATATAATAATCACTAGTGAATGTCCAATAACCCCTAGATCCCATGCCAGCCCCTCGTCTCTATGCCAATTGCCAGAGGAAAATCACCCCCACGCCCTGTGCTAATTGGAGGTAGGCATGTACATATAAGGCATACCACCCTATCTCCGTTGGTCGATATGGGATGTTACAATCCAACCACCTTAGGGGCCCGACGTCCTCGTCAACACACTCGCACCACACGGCAAAGTGGCTCTGATACCAATCTGATACGTCTCATCCCGATATTCCCCGAATACTAGGATAGGCACATGTTGGCCGACATCCGAAGGTGATGAAAGTCATTTATTGAATGCAAATGTTAAGAACAAGAATTAAATAAGACTTACAAATATAAAAATAATGAATATCCATTTCAGGAACGTGTTCAGAGCACACATCTAATCTAGAACACTAAAAGAATTTATATAAAAATTGAATGAATAAAAGAATGGGTCCTACACCGAGAGGACTCGAAGATGCCGTTGTGGAAGTGCCTTGACGCCATGATTGTATGCCTCGATTCTAAGTCCTGAAGGGGGCGCAAAGCAAATATGAGTTGACCAAGTTGATATATATATATATATATATATATATATATATAAA
>VIEB01000730.1:44198-91838 GCA_006547085.1 Malus baccata | reverse complement strand
ATATATATATATATACAGTTATCAACATACTAACCCCCAGTTTTGTGAAAAGACATATAGCATGATAAAAATAGGTTTTCCGAAACCTAGCATGTTGTGCAATGTCTCAAAACATATCTTGTATATATAATAATCACTAGTGAATATCCGATAACCCCAGGTCCCATGCCAGCTCCCTATCTCTGTGCCAATTGCCAGAGGAAAATCATCCTCAGGCCCATGCTAATTGGAGGTGGGCATGTACATATAAGGCACATCACTCTCTCTTCGTTGGTCGATGTGGGATGTTACAGTTATTGTCACTCACACGAGCTTTGTGGCTTATCCGGGTTGTTGTTTGCCTGGTGCACCATTCCCACGGTGTAGGGGCGATTGTGCAGGTGTTAGTATAGACGAGGAGCTTTAGGGTAGTAGACATACTTTAGAGAGTTTGGAGTGTTAGGTTACCCCTATACTTTTTCGTAAACATATGTGGTTATTGTTGTTTTCAGTTCAGTATATCAGTTTATATTTCCTGGCATCCCCCTACAGTCTACTGTCGTGCTTCGATCTTGGACGTATGTTGAGATCGGAGCGTGACAACTTTCGATGACACAACTATGTAGGTCGAGTTTAGAGGACTAAACTCATTTTAAGGGGGAAGGATGTGAAATCCCGTCCCTGGATTTCACTGTTTAAAATTATGTATTTGTATTTTGTATTCTTATTCGTAGTTTCGACGTGTTTGTTTTTGTGGTGTATAAATTTTTGACAAGTAAAGTGACGAAAACGCCCTTAATGAACTAAACGGAACTTTCGCGAACATATTTGATCCTTTCATAATTTTCCAAATTTCTTTACATATTTGGATAGTACGTGTCGATACAAACGTGTGGACACAAACGAAACGTAATTTGGAGTTATAAACGAACGAAGTTAGGGGCAAAATGGTCCTTTAATTATTAATCTGGAAGGCTCTAGATTTGTTGGAGCTTTAATCTGCTGCGATGGAAAGAAGATGAGAGAAATGAAGGGTGTGTTGGCCAATCAGAAATGAGGGTAAGGAAGGAAAATGAGGGAGAGAAGAACCACTTAACTAGATCCCATCTTTGACCCGTTTCAAACTTGGCGACTTGGTTATGACATAGACACCTACATGATTTTCCGACGTCGATTCCGATGTTTTCCCGGCGAATTGATATTCATCACCACTTGCAAACGACTCCACGACCCTCCTTCTTTAAGATCCACCCCAAACCAAACGAGTTTTGGCCATTTTTCATAGTGCACCGTACCCACGGGTTTGAGAACCCATCACCAGCAATCCGCCATTTTCGAAGGGTTTTCCATCAATCACCACCACCCTTAGACACCTCTTGAACCCAGGAACAAACCCCAAACAAGTTTGGAGGCGGCAGAGCTTCGAGTTTAACAGATTGAGGTTCACCCATTTTCAGGGTTTCCAACGGGTCGAGCAATTTTTAGGCCATTTCCCAGCCAAACTGGACTTCGGCCTAGGCAATGATTGTTCATGACGCCTCGATATTCAGGTTAGGGAGTCGTAGGGCGGGCTCTAGGTCAGTGGCTTTAATATATGTGATATGGTTATTCCCTGAGTTCTTATATTGGTATCCATTGTGGATATGACTTTGTTTTATAAATATGTTTTCTATAAAATTGTTATTTTTATATTTAGCCATCGATCTATTTTTATTGAACGTGATTTAACTTGTGTATAGGAAATGTTTGTGAAATATGATTTGAAGGGCATGTTGGATTGTTTGTTAGATGTGAGGGCTAGCAATGGACCGTTAACCTATTGTCATGGGAATTTGTTGCTTCGATATCTTTTCATTTCTTGCTTCGTTGTTCCGTTCTAAATTTAGTATTTGTGCTTGTTTCATTTCTCGTTTCGTTGAGCCGTTATAAGTTGAGTACTTTGATTTATGTCTTGTTTCTATGAGTCGTTGATACGTTTCTTGGACTTATGCTCGGTTTCGTTGAGTGATTCGGAACTGGGTTCCGCTGGGGTTCCGTTGAGTGGTCTAATTCCCTGCTCTGTCTGGATTTCGTTGAGTGGTCTGGAATCCCTCGTGCTCCACTATTCCATTAAGTGGTTCGGAATCGTATCCTGCCTTAGATTTTGTTGAGTGGTCCGATATCTATTGTACTCCACGATTCCGTTGAGTGGTCCGGAATCGTATCCATTCAGATTCTGTTGAGAGGTCCGCAATCCCTTCTACTCCGCAATTCATTTGAGTGGTCCGAAACCCGTTATTGTTGGATTTCGTTTAGTGGTCCAAAATCACATTTTTTAGAGATGTAGGCTTTGGTCGAACTATGTCGCCCTAGCCCTGTATTTGGTGTATTGTTTAAGTTATTGATTGATAACCTTATGTTTGATTTTAGATGGGGTGATGGATGTCTGTATGACTCCTTTGGTATTTTCAGTGGCTTGATTATGATTTCAAAAAATATGGTTTTATATTGATGTTTATAAATTGTGATTGATGGATGGTTTTTATGATTATCACATAATTTGCGTTATTGTCCCTCACGTGAGTTTTGCGGTTTATTAGGGTTGTTGTTTGCCCAATGAGCCATTCCCACGGTGTAGGCGCGATTGTGCATATGTTAGTATAGGCGAGAAGTTTTGGGGTAACTGACAAAGTTCAAAAAGCTTGGAATGTTAGGTTACCCCTATACCTTTTCTTAAACATATGTGGTTATTGTTGTTTTCAGTTTAGTATTTCAGTTTATATTTCATGGCATCCCCCTACAGTCTGCTGTCGCGCGTCAATCTTGGGTGTATGTCGAGATCGGGGCATGGCAACCTAGGTTTATGGAGTAGCACTACGGGCCTGTTTAGGTTAGTGCTCTTTATGGCCTTCATACGTCTCTAGATGTCCACAAAATTGAGCTGTTATCCTTGGAAGTGTTTTGAAGATCGCTGACGAAGGTATTGATCTTCATTAAAGCCTTCTAGATTTGCTCTATGATGGGAGGAGTTTCAGGAGCAGGGGTGTCGTTGTTCCATGGAACTAAGGCATCAAGGAGCTGGTTGCTTGAACCTGGGGTGACAGAGGCATCAGGGACCAGGTGGTCTCCAATCGAGGTATTGGCGTCAACGTTGATTGAACTATCCTAAGTAGACATAGTTGTGGTAAAGTGATTAGATCGGGGAACTATGAGTTCACTCTCATATTGAGAGATTATGTCCATTGGCCTTTGAACACAAAATCCATTGATAGCTGCATAAATGACCAGAATTTGATTTTCAAATGGAAGTGGTGCATATTGTTGTTGTTTCGGTACTTTTGTAAGCCTTACACCTCTATTAAGTAATGTCTGAGTTGCGACATAAAGGTCTGACCCAAATTGAGTAAGGGCGGCCATTTTTTGATATTGTGCCAATTCTAGTTTTGAACCATCCAAAAACACTTCATGTGTACACATTATTCTTTTGTTTCACAACTTATTAATTTGTGGTCGCGACAACAAGCCGAGCCAAATCGAAGATGATAAACTTTAAATAAGTTACGTTTAATCATCATGTTCATATTACTCGACCTGAGCACTACGATATTTAACTTAACTCGGCTCATTTAGACTTTTAGGGCGTGCTTGTTTGACCTTCTTAGGGGTCAAGACTAGATTAGATTAAGTCTTTGTCCAATCTAGTGTTTGTTGTCCTCACTAGACTAGTTTTAATGAGACTAATGGGGACTCGCTCCGACTAAACGCTTAGCTAAACGTTCTTAGCAGGGCCCCTCGATTTCGAGCGGACTGTTAGTTCCGTTCTTTCCCCCGCCGTTGATCCCTCGTCGTCTCCCTTTTCCTTCTCAAGTTCGCCCACTCCCTTGGGCCTTCACTATCCCACCCAAAAACCTAAACCCAGACCTTAAACAAAAACTGAAAAACAATCCACTAACTCCCTTCATTTATTCTTTGTTCAATTCACTCTCTCTCTTTCTGCAAAATCGCCATGGTTATGGCTTTCGAGCACCGCACACCAGCTACACAATCTCAGCCCAATGATTGTGAATTCATGACCAATGAGAAAGAAATTCATTGCCAAAGGAATTGAATTCAATTGATCAACGTGATGTGTTGAATGGTGATTTGGAAATTGCCCAGGAGATGTTTGATGAAATGTCCTAGGGAGAACTGTGGCTAAGTTTGGCTGAGGCTTGCTAAGTGCGAATGAGGCTGAATTTTGAGTTAAATTATTGTAATTGTGATGTGACTGGGGTTGAATAATTTTTTGTGGAGTCAATTTTTTTAGGCTTCCAGGAAAGTATGGTCAATTGATGTTGCTTGCATAATTGTTCTATATATTTTTATTTTTGCCAGAATTTGAAACTGAGATATAAGTGTAGTATGTTGTTTGAATTTGGAATTTGGAATGTTGATAGTTGTGTTTACTTGTTAAGAAATTACTTGGAATACTCCTATTGTAGGAAAAGCTTAAAATGGGCATCCATAGGGAGCGTTGGACAAAGTTTTTTTTTATTTTTGATTTTTTCATTATCCAGTTTTTTAATTCGATACTGAATTAAACGTTTCACTAAGTTAGTCTAATTTAATCTATTCTAAATTAATTCGGTTTAGTCTTTGATATTAATTCAATTTAAAATATTCTGATATAACAAACGTACATTTATAAGTATTATAGTCAAATTCCAAAACCTGTTAACTTTCCATATAAAAGAATCCTCAATTTATCCAAGATAAAAATAATAAATGGTCAACTACTAAAAACGTCTTATTCTTACCTAAGCAAGATAAAGTAACCAAATAAAAAAGAGAAATCTTAATTCTCATCGTACGTCAAAGCTAAAGGCTTGATGAATCGAGAATCCGAGTATAAGCGGCAGTAGATCTGGTCCCACGGGCGACAGTGATAGTAAGTAGGGTGCACCGTCGCACGCGTGATCACTAATCGGAGCAAAACACAAAAAAACAAAAACAAAAAGAGAGAGCAAAGGCGAGAGGCGAAGGCAGCAGCTCTATCTCCCATTTCATTCTCTCTGTGATTTTGCTCGGGAAATTGGGATTAGAGCTCTCCGTTGCTCCGGAATCAAATCCAGTCCGTTCATCTCAGCCATGATTTCCTCCGGCAAGATCAAGTCTGTCGATTTTTACAGGTCAGATCTCTCGCATTTCCTTCACTCACTTTCACCGTTCATCAGCTCTGTGTGTGTATGTGTAATTTGAATCTGATCGTGGAAAATTCAGTTCGATTTTGCGTAATTGCTTTTTGGTGCATGTGGATTGTGGATTGTGATGGATAAGTGAATGAATGGCTTGGATTTATCAATGAATTGGAGTGGTTATAATTAGTATTAAGAATTTAAGTTAGTATTAATGGAAAAGATTGGTGATTTGAATACTTTGGTTGCTTAAAATTAGTGTTTGGATTGAGTAATTCTTCTTTGTTGGGAGGAAATGAAGTAGTGTTTGATTGATTGAATGAACATTGGAAATTAATGTAATTGGTATTATCCATGAACTTTGGAATGGGGCCTTCGTTTGCTTGTAATTGGTTTTATTTTTATTTTTTGTTTTTTGGCCGACGAAGCAACGAATTTGGTATCCATAGAAACGATGAATTAGTTATGCGATAGATACGTCCAGGCCATTGAAAGATTCATTTTATCACCACTACCTGAGAGTAAGGAGGCATTACTAGATTATTTGGAGGTGTTGAGTGGAAGCATTCATAGCAATTGATTCAAGGGTTTTAGCTGCTTGGTGTCTGATGTTTATGGCACACATCTAAGGAGCTAAAATTATATGCAAAAATGTCACTTTGCATCTCTTTGCATCTCTTTGCAAGCTTTCCCTGCGAATCGAAGAAGGAAGAGAAAGTTTAACAAACACCACCTGGACTATTAGGGGTGTCCGTAAAATACCGCCCGAACAATAAAATCTTGCCAATTTACTACCTGCACTCCGCTTTTAGTGTGGATGTATCACATCTGTCAATTACCGTTAGAAAAAGATATGTCACACGAGCTTTATTCTACTGAATTGTTACTGTAAGTCTTCTAGAGGTCTGTAAGTGGCAAAAATACACATGTAAATGGCTCACATGTGTTGCAAATGATACATTTTGACTAAAAGTTTTGCAAAAATTAATAGAGGTGGTACATTCACAGTAAACCATGAGTCTGGTGGTGAATTTGCAATCTGGGTGGTACTTGCGCACACCCTAATAGTCCAGTTGGTGTTTGTTAAATTTTCCTGTATATAAACAAATAAACCTGTGTTATAATTTAGTGGGCAATAAATTAACCTACAGGGGTTGTCCTGATATGTATTTATGCTACAATGCTTTTCCTGTGTACAGGAAAATTCCTAGAGATTTGACAGAAGCATCATTATCGGGTGCAGGACTATCTATTGTAGCAGCTCTTGCCATGATGTTTTTATTTGGAATGGTAAGCAGCTCATATTTCTATAGTTCGTTACTTATGTGTTCAAAATATTCAAATTCGACAAATGGACATTGAGTAATGATTCTTTTTTCTCAATTGATGCTTGATTTGGTTCTTTATGTATGTTTAACGTTTTTTTATTTTTATAATATCTATAAGAATTTCCAGTAGTTTTGTTTTCCTTTCCATCTGTGGTTTTTATTTGTAATTACTTCTTGTTGAGATGTGCTTGTAGTTAATACACTTTATTGTATTTGTATTTACCTTCTTTTTTTTGCTGTTTCCTTTTTCCTTTTTTAAGTAATCTGTTTCAGCATTTTATTACTAAATTCAGTAATAATGGCATTTCTTTACATCCTGATGGGACTTATGATGTTCATTTTACAGGAACTGAATAATTATTTAACCGTCAGCACCTCTACATCTGTTATTGTCGACAAGAGTTCTGATGGGGATTTCTTACGCATTGAATTTAATATCAGGTAAACATTCATAGCTTGCATTGGTGTTTTTTATGTTTATGAAGTTATTATGTACTTGCATGGAGTTAAATTTTATACTGATCCAGTTGTAGCTTTATTGATTTTAGAATGTCACTGAAAAACTATCCTTCGTGTAATTGGAATTTTATTCAAGGATATTCTTCTTAACCATCATTTTGATTTTTTACATTATCTTCACTTAGTGGTGGTACACAACCAGATCCCATATAAGAACATGTGGTTAGGAATTACAGATACTAGGTCGATGTGATATTGCCAAGCCCTATTTAATCAATTGTTATTACTATTTATATTAAGAATGGCATAAATATCATGGTTGAGAGTGGTAGGACTTTTGATGTGGTGACAAAATGATGACTTATTAGGTTCATGGCTCCATGTGCATTTAATTAAATTAGGTCCAAATGATTCTAAGGTGCACTACATGGGAATTTGTAGGAAATGCTTTAATCGGCCTGAAAGAGGCAATTATATTGTGTGAGCATTAGGTTATGAGGGTGCTCCCTCTCTTACTCCTGGTCCTGGAAAATTTGGTGATTCGCCTTTCTAATGCAAACTATACTCAAAGAAAACTCTTGGCTATCACTTTCGATTATTATTTATCAAGGTTCTAAAAGACACTAGGCACTAGTCGGGCGGCAGACTGGGGCCTAGTGCCTAGGCAACTAGACAAGGCCTAGGCAGACTAGGCGGATTTAAGTAAATCTATTATATTTCATAGAAATAAGTGTCTGCTTATACTCAAAATATATGTAATATTATCATAAACTACAAATAGTATGACATATACATTATGAAGTATTCAAACATAATGAAAACATGGAGAAAAAGCATATAATGTGTGTTCATTTAAATATTCAACAAGTCTCTTACAATTTATTGCAAAAAATAAAATGCAAAATGAAAGTTAACTATTTTATGTCAAAGTGTGTTGCGACCTAGGCAGGTCTGGGCGGGTTAGGTGGGCGCCTTAGCAGGTCTAGGTGCCCTTTTTTAATTTTCAAATGCCGAGGCATTAATCAGGGCGGTGGCTAGCTGCCTAGAGCCTAGGCCCCCGCCTAGGCGGTGCTAGGCGAGGATTTTTAGAACAGTGTTATTTATGTAGTATCGATTTATATAACCTTCCTTCACCCCCTGCCTCTCTCATTTCCTTGGCCGCCTGCATAATGTTATCTCCTTTTTCATGTAGTTTTCCTGCACTTTCATGTGAATTTGCATCTCTTGACGTGAGTGACGTGTTGGGAACAGTAAGTTTCTCTCTCATTTAGTTTTTTTTTCTTCAATATTATATACTCTGGTCCTGATTTTCATCCCTAATGCTAATGATCCTTTGTTAGTAATTTTTATATTCTTTATGTGGTATCCATCTATCTTGAATCCATTCTCTCTTATTCTCAGAACAGATTGAATATTACGAAAACAATTCGCAAGTTCTCCATAGGGACAGATTTAAGACCAACTGGCACTGAGTTCCACTCAGGACCGGCTTTACATAATATTAAGCATGGGGATGGAGATGAGTTTTCTGGTGATGGCTCTATTTCTCTAACTGCTCAGAATTTTGAAAAGTTTACTCACCAGTAAGTGGGCCACCTTTTAGTTCCATACCTTTCATATTTAATGCTGCTGATGTGGAACACTTTTATGTTGCAAATTGATAACCTTTCCTAATTTTGTATTAAACAATTCTTTTGCAGGCACCCAATTTTGGTGGTTAATTTTTATGCTCCGTGGTGCTACTGGAGCAATCGCCTGGTAAATAAAATGGCTTCACACGTCTCAAATCTCTTTTCATGAAATTTTTAGCTTTCTTAATCAATCAATTTCTACAATTCTTGTTTTATACTTGCGTTTGCATATGCATATTCTATGGTTTTGGCATGATTTCAAAGAATTTAGAATCTCATATTTTGGCCAGAAACTAAAGTGTAACTCATGTATGCCAATAATGCGATCATTCAATCATGGGAAAACTTCTTGTAATGCAGTTTTCATTGAGAACATTACTAGCTGAGGATTTCTTCAACTTATAACTTTTAGTTTTGCTGAGTGAAAGAAATCTAAAAGGTTGTAATATATGTATTTGTTGTATCTGACTTCTTACATGCATTACTCTTGGGTTTTGGAGTTGTTTAACTATCATTTACCACTTCGATTGTTTCCCCTCATTTCATACCCTTGATCATGTATGTGCTTGTGAATATGCATTATCTTATGACAAGTCACAAGATCCTTGGGTCAATTAATGTTGTTCTTTCTTCATTTTTGATGGAACTGTTGTATAATCGGAAGATACTTTGTGTGCATTAATTTATTGTTTGGTTGACGTAATTGAACTATTTAGTTGAATCCATCCAAAAGCGTATCTTTCTTGCTGCATTTTTATCTTCCTCTTTTATTACTTTTTGCTTCATGTTATCACTTTCCTTTTCAGAAACCTTCATGGGAGAAGGCCGCCAAAATAATAAGAGAGAGGTGCTTCACTCTGAAAGTCTGCTTTTCTTCCACATAATATGATTTTTCTGAGGGAGTTGTAATTGGCACTAGTCATCCTGCACTCATTCCTTATGTTCTACACTCAGGAAGAGTGCTGAAGGGCTGTTTTAGAGTGTTAATAACATTTCCCCTTTCTAATGGTGCAGTCCAGAATATGAAGTTTACAATTCTTATCCCACTTTCTCTCATGCTTCCTTGGTTAACAGGTATGATCCAGAAATAGATGGCCGTATACTTATGGCGAAGGTGGATTGTACTGAAGAAGGTGACTTGTGTAGGAGGTATGTTTTAAATTGCTTAGTCCTACTTTCCACTTGATTTTCTATGGAATACAATTTGTTTTATGTTACTTTTCATTGTGGCCATATGCATTTTCAGTTTTTATTAATTGTATAAAAACAATCTATATGTATATTTGCAATTTTTCTTATTGAAAAAGAGATTTATACATTCTATATTTTAATAGCTGACTTACAGCGGACAAGAAAACTGAAAGGCCAAACTCCACTTAATGCGCTGCAACTGTAGATTTGTAAATACTAAATAGCAGATTTTGTTCACTATTAAGAAATATATTACACAATAAATTTAACTTGTAATGATCAGGGTTGTTTTTATTCTTGCTTGAAAATGTGGTCAAGACTTAAAAAGTGGAAGAGGAACCTATTTGTCGTTGAAGAAGATTTTGAAACAAGTACTATAAGCTACCTACCGGGGCCTAACTAGGGTGTTTTTCAAAATAACAATACTAGGATTTAGTTTCTTGAAATGCAAATTAGAGCTCTAGATTTTATTTCTAGCGTAGCATTCTTACCAATTAGACCTAGGAAGACTTGGAAAGAGACTTTAAGAAAAGATATGGAGTACTTGGAGCTGATGGAAGACATGGCACAAAGCCGAGTACAGTGGCATTCTAGGATTCCTACAACCGAACCCACTTAGTGGGATAAGGCTTGGTTGTTGTTGTTGTTATTGGTGTTGTTGTAGTAGTGGTAGTATTCTTACCAATGTAGCATTTTTCTGGCAGATCAGTATATTTTGACTTTCTGGTTGAAAAGAGAACTGTTAACCTCAGGGTGGGAACATGGATGAGCTCATGTTTTAGTCTGTCTCTATCTTATGCATTTTCACGTGGTATTCTTGTATGTCACCCTAGTTAAGCCATCACTCTTAGTATCCCAGAATTGAATCACCATTTGAACTTTTTTCATATCCACCAACTTAAGCTTTTATGTGCCATCTTAACTAGTTATACATCATTGCTTTACATCTCCAGATATGTTGTTCTCTTCTTTACTTACCTCTCAAATGTGCTTCATGTACCACTGTCTTCCTGTTTTTGCCATTATTAACTATGCTTCCTCATAATGTTCAGGAATCACATTCAAGGATATCCATCAATTCGTATTTTTCGTAAAGGAAGTGATGTGAGGTAAATGCTACAAAATTTCGCAAAGTTTATTTTCTTTTCAAACTGATTTCTACTCATTTATTTATTATCGAAATGATTTCAACTTTGGAGTCTTAACATTATGTTTTAAATCGCATTTAAATTATCGTTTTTTATTTTTGTCTATTCTATCTTCATCTTACTCGTATGCGTATTTATCTGTATCTATTTGGAGAGCAGTTTTTTACATGCTCGAAGGCTCCATTTCAACATGTGGATTTATATGCAAGATTTGAATTTGACTTTTTGATATATTGAGTGTGAAATGTCAAAAGAAGGGATAAAGTATAGTTTTGATATACTGAAAGAAAATTTTGGTCAAGTACATTAGGGAGTTAATTTGAAATAACATTTTGTTCTTGAATATTTAACTGATCTTATATTGTCATGTACATGTACTTCAATTTGCAAAGAATTTTAATATGCCTAATATCTCATACAATTTATAATAAAAATGCAAATCGAAATCCTCAATTTCAAGTCATCTATCTAAATGCAATCTTTGGGCAGCCAATTAAGTTGTATCTGTGTTTTTCTGGTCCTTCAGTTGTGGAGCTGCATGCATAGTTTATTCATTCTATGATCTTTCTAAGATGGTAATAGTATCGAAAAGACAATTCTCTCTCTTGTCTTCCCTCTCTTGCCCTTTCCCCCAGGGGTGTTTCTCCATTCTCAAGTGTATGTCCTGGGTTTTAGAAAAGCTAATGTTTCAGTTTATTTTCTTTAATTGACCCATTTTGATATATACATTTGATTCTCAAATTTTGCTCCCTCGGCCATGCCTGTCTTGTACATATGAAGCTTAAAGCTTAAAGTAAGCAACCTCTTTATGTGGCATTCTTTCACAGGGATGACCATGGACACCATGAGCATGAATCTTATTATGGTGATCGAGATACAGATAGCCTTGTTAAGGTACAAGCATTCATAAGTTTTAATTAGTGTCACTGTATCCCATGTTTAACTTTGACTTTGAACTTGTTGGTGCTTCTTGATATTCAGTGGCCCAATGAAATTGTAAATCTAATATGAAGCTTCTATCCTTGCAGACAATGGAGACTTTGGTTGCACCTATCCCTGTGGAGTCTGAAAAACTCGCTTTGGAGGGTAAATCTAACAACGGGGGTGAGAATGCAAAAAGACCAGCACCATTGACAGGAGGGTGTAGAATTGAAGGATATGTGCGTGTAAAGAAGGTGATCTTCTAGTTGAAATTGAAATTAATAGAACCATTGGCCATGTAAGACCTAATTGCAGGACAGTGATTATACCGATGAAAGAGGGATTGAACAACTCATTTCCTTTTTTTCTTTGTCTGAGCATGCCTTCAGGTGTTTCACATGCTTGAAATCGGTAAGAATAAAGAGAAATGCCAAGGGCAGCTGTGACTGCTCAATTTGGTTAGCAGAGCTGCACACACGAGTCTCCATCACACTTGAGAATCACATGCGCAGTCATGACAGCAGCGGCTGACCTTGGCTTCTTCATGAAAAAAAATAAAAAATTTGCCACCTTAGCAACTAAGCTATGGTTTACCTCCTCAAATTTTTAAATTTCTTGTACTTGGTGGTTAACATGAATTAACAGAAGAGAAAATTGTACCAGTAAAATGCAATTTATCATTAACAGAATTCTGGCCTTCTTTGTCCTTTCAATTGACCTTACAGTAAAACTCTTAGCTGTTATTCAGTTGGAAATAGGTATGATTTGTCCTGTGCTGTGCAGGTTCCAGGAAACCTTGTCATTTCCGCTCATTCGGGAGCTCATTCCTTCGATGCTTCTCAAATGAACATGTCTCACGTCATTTCACATTTTTCATTCGGTAGGATGATTGCTCCTAAGGTGATGAGTGATGTCAAGCGATTGGTACCTTATCTTGGTGTGAGCCATGATAGGTTGAATGGTCGGTCTTTCATAAATCACCATGAATTAGGTGCTAATGTTACAGTAAGTTTGTCTCTATGCATGACTCTTCCTATCTTTTTCTTCTGTTTGTTTCTCTATTGTTCTGCACTTGTCCATTAACATGCCACTGTGTGTGCAAGTGTATTGGTAATGTATAGCTGCATGTGATTGAGTTTTACGCATTTTAGTAGTTGTATGGATATTCTTACCTCCCTAAAGATGCTTCCACGGTCCATAAACATCTCCTTCTGAGTGGATACTAACTGTTTTAATTCCTTTTTTGGGTAATCTTCTTCGGGTACTAAATAGTGTTTATTCCTGTTCGTTGTTGGTGATAGTCCATCTTTATTCGTTTTACCATATATTTGTGGACTTACAAGTAGATTCATCATTAATGAAGTCTATTGGGCTGGTAAAGAGTAGCAAATGCTTAAGCTCATTATAATTGCAATATCTGGTAATTGTATGTGCAGATAGAGCATTACCTTCAAATAGTTAAATCGGAAGTCATAACTGGGAGATCTCATAAATTAATTGAGGAATATGAGTACACGGCCCACAGCAGCTTGGCGCAGAGTCTCCAAATACCAGTTGCGAAGTTCCATTTCGAGCTCTCCCCCATGCAGGTTTAATTTTCGTTAAAAACAACGATAACGTAAATGTCTTTTAGTTTGTACTCTCGTTGCTTCTCTCACATTCTCTCTTTCTTTGTCTTCTATAACCAGGTTTTAATAACAGAAAACCCGAAATCCTTTTCACATTTTATCACGAATGTGTGCGCTATTATCGGAGGCGTTTTCACGGTTAGTATCTTTGTTCTTTGTAGTTTACTTGTCTCAAGAGTGCTTACTAATTATTTCTTTCGTTTGGGTCTGCAGGTAGCGGGAATAATGGACTCAATTCTGCACAATACTATTAGAATGATGAGGAAGGTTGAACTCGGCAAAAACTTCTGATAGATAGGCCAAGTGTTGGATAGTGTACAAGAAGAATTATTTATTTGCTACATCTGATTTAGTGAGGATTGTTTTGTTAACGATGACAACATGTTCCTCTTAGAAAGAAGAATGTGGAATGAAGCATTACAAGCGCCGATTTTTCGGTTCAAGTTTTCGAAACACGAAATGATTTTAAAAACATTCTATTCTTCACAGCTCATGCGATTATTAGTTGGATAACTCTATACTAAAAAAGGAAACGCATACTTTATACTAATTGTTGTGGGATATGTCAACGAGGGATAGTGCAAGCACCCATGCAAGCACCCATTATACGCCTACATACATTTACTTAATACATTCACCATTTAACAGTCAAATACATATTCAAAGAGATACACTCACCATCTAATGGTCAGATTTGTAATCGAAGAGAGTATATAATCTTACCATTAGATGATGAATGTAGTAAGTAAATACATGTACCGTTTGTTTCAATTACTTATCCAATTGGATTGGATTCGTAATTTCATTAACACTATGTTTGAATGAAGAAATTTAATATTACTAAAGAATTTTCAAAATGACAGAAATAGAAATAACGTTATCTAGAATTTGTAAATTTTCTTTTTTGATTAACTTCAAAATACAATGAAATTTGAAGTTTGAATTTTTAAACTCTCACTCATAGAAATTTAGAGATGACATCTATTTATATGAAATTTAAACTTGGGAATTGGAGTCCCAATTTCAAAGTTTTTTGTACATATGAAAATTTTAATTTCAATGTTTATGAATCCAAATAAAGGGAAGTGATGTGTCAACTTATAAATTTTAACTTTTGTCGAAATTCCATGTTTAAAACTCTACTTATTAAAATTTCCACATGACAACATTAGATTTCTGTGTGATGAGTCTCCTTGCAAAAATCCACTCATACAATTCAATAGAGCATGCTATTTTTCACGCATAGGTAAGGATTTTCAATTTTTTTTAGACTATACTACATATTATTAAGCCAAATATTTTTCTTTACCATTCAGTTTTTGTTTTAGACACAACTACAAAATCCATGATAAAAATTTCACAGAACTACAGCAAAGAATAAGATTTAAAGGTTTCATAATACAGTAAAACGATTTGTCCCTCTCCTCCCTCACTAAACAACAATTCATAACATTTAAAGGGATTTAGCTTGTAGGTATAACTAGCTTTTAGTTTTGAGGGTTTTTGGGTCTATTCAGTAGAGATTTTTCTTATATTTAAAAGTTTTTATAAAAACAAAAAATTGTGAAATTAGGGGCTAACCTTTGGCAGTAAATGATAAAAACTCATGAATTCACAATACATTCTGTAACGGATCGAATATGGATTAATAGCTAAATTTAACGGCCTTGGATGGTCGAACACCTCGTATCTTATTGCTTCCACAATCGCAAGTCATGAAACCAAAGATAATACTTGCATTTCCCACGGGAATGCACATATACATTAACATGCACTACGTAAAATTAATCAATTTATTTATTTGTGCATACATCTACATTATTGGCCTTTATTGTGGAGTCTCACAAGCACATACAAATGAGAATCAAACAAATATCAAGCACCAGTACAAACATGTACACTGAGCTTTAAGGAAAAAAGAACATAAAATAAGACAGAGAGTAATAAAAAGATACTCTCAAAAGAAAACAAACTTTGTACTCAAGGAATCCAATCCAGTTAGAGTAGTAAAAGTGTTGAGGATGCAGCAAATGCTCCGACGGACCCAATAAAACTCATGAAAACTGAAGAAGCCGCGTTCGGAGGTGGAGGAGGTGTTTCACCTTCAGGAGCAGGAGTAGGGTTAATCTCAGTAGTCCCTGACGGCGGTGGAGGTGGAGACGCTTCATCAGAAGGAGCTGGAGATGGGATCATATCTTTTGAGTTTGAAGATGAAGGAGGTTTTGCATTTCTGCTTCTCTCTGCCAAGACAATCACTACCACCTTCTCATTTTTCTGACATTTATCTTTGTTCCCACTGATGAAGTAGAATGGCCCGGATTGGTTGAACTTGAAGACAGTGTGGCCATCGGTGTATTTCTTAGCCGTAGGTGAATCCGTGTTGCAGTTGGTGTAGTCGTCCTGGGTTACTAGAAGCACTGAGTCTTGGCCAGGAGGGTAGTGGAACACTGCAGTTGAAATACACATCAAGTAAATTAACAAGGGTAAGCATGGCTACGTGGGAGTAACAAACCTTTTATTTTTATTTTTGTACAATTTTGATTGTGTGTTGTTTTTGTTACAAAGAAGGGAACGGAGGAGGGGAACCAGAACCTCACTTTTTTTGGGGTGGACGTAATTTACTACCATTGGAGCTATAAATTAAGATTGTCGTGAGACACTATAAATTAAAATCACATGCATACACATAATTCCATCAAATCAACAATCTTAATTACAGTTGGCTTGTCCAACCATGTAAAATATATACCAGATTGAAGAAAGTTGACGTTTCGCCATAAAATCAATTGGTAATATGAGAAGTAGCCAATTACTTATAAACACATAATAGATCTTTTTTTTTTTATCAACAAAATTTACTTTTGTATTTAATTTTAATCACATAACTTCGGTTTTTATCATCATAATCAATTTAAAAACATGAACAATGATAAGTGTCCCTTGAAAAGTAATATAATTCTTTAATAAAATTAATATATAAGTGGTGGACTATAAAATCATGTTCTTCACCATTTTTAACCTTATGGGCAAATTTGAAATGAAAAATAATGTATTAACGCATCAAACTAAGTTATAACACACACAATAGGAAGGTTATCCTGGGTGGCATATATAGGAGTCAAAGTGTTTAAATAAAATAGGTTTTACCTAAAACTTGCTTGTATATTCAGATGCTGAAAACTGAGATGGATATGTAGAATCTTATTAATAAACATAGAGCATAAAATACTTACCAATGGAGTCTCCGATTTGAAACCTGTTTCTTTCTGCCCATTGATTATAGTGAACAGAAGAATCAGGAATACACCAGCCCTTTGAGCCTCCAATTGCAAAGTCAGTTGCACCACTCTTCTGTATCAACAGCGTCACGCATACAATCCCCAGAACAAAAACTGCATTAATATTATTTTTGTGAATTTGGTTGGCCATTGTTGGACCAAATATTGCTTCTATTTCCCTGTCGTTTTTGGAAGACGAAGAAAAATGGGATGGAATGAACGGTGTTCTGAGGGGGGTTTTGTAGGGGTTGCATGGAATACTTTCTACCAGCTTTGTTGTCAGAGAAGCTTTTGCTACTTTTTCTTATTCTTTTTTTATCTTTTAGGTTTCTTAGCTCTCAATGCAAAGCATATGTGCACTTTCAATTGTTAAGGGGTTGTTAAAGAATGATGAATTTCACCGTAAAACTAATTAGTAATATGAAGAACAACTCAATTATTATAAGTAAATGCAAAGTCCGTTCTTTCCTTGAGATGTGGGATTAATACCCTTAACATATCCCTCAAGTCTGATGAATTGAAGCTTAGCATGTAAACAGTACAAATTAGGTGACGTGGAGCATGTGTGGCTATATTTGGGCTTCACACATGGTCATGAAACCAAAGATAATACTTGCATTTCCCACGGGAATGCACATATACATTAACATGCACTACGTAAAATTAATCAATTTATTTATTTGTGCATACATCTACATTATTGGCCTTTATTGTGGAGTCTCACAAGCACATACAAATGAGAATCAAACAAATATCAAGCACCAGTACAAACATGTACACTGAGCTTTAACGAAAAAAGAACATAAAATAAGACAGAGAGTAATAAAAAGATACTCTCAGAAGAAAACAAACTTTGTACTCAAGGAATCCAATCCAGTTAGAGTAGTAAAAGTGTTGAGGATGCAGCAAATGCTCCGACGGACCCAATAAAACTCATGAAAACTGAAGAAGCCACGTTCGGAGGTGGAGGAGGTGTTTCACCTTCAGGAGCAGGAGTAGGGTTAATCTCAGTAGTCCCTGACGGCGGTGGAGGTGGAGACGCTTCATCAGAAGGAGCTGGAGATGGGATCATATCTTTTGAGTTTGAAGATGAAGGAGGTTTTGCATTTCTGCTTCTCTCTGCCAAGACAATCACTACCACCTTCTCATTTTTCTGACATTTATCTTTGTTCCCACTGATGAAGTAGAATGGCCCGGATTGGTTGAACTTGAAGACAGTGTGGCCATCGGTGTATTTCTTAGCCGTAGGTGAATCCGTGTTGCAGTTGGTGTAGTCGTCCTGGGTTACTAGAAGCACTGAGTCTTGGCCAGGAGGGTAGTGGAACACTGCAGTTGAAATACACATCAAGTAAATTAACAAGGGTAAGCATGGCTACGTGGGAGTAACAAACCTTTTATTTTTATTTTTGTACAATTTTGATTGTGTGTTGTTTTTGTTACAAAGAAGGGAAGGCGGGAGGGGAACCAGAACCTCACTTTTTTTGGGGTGGACGTAATTTACTACCATTGGAGCTATAAATTAAGATTGTCGTGAGACACTATAAATTAAAATCACATGCATACACATAATTCCATCAAATCAACAATCTTAATTACAGTTGGCTTGTCCAACCATTTAAAATATATACCAGACTGAAGAAAGTTGACGTTTCGCCATAAAATCAATTGGTAATATGAGAAGTAGTCAATTACTTATAAACACATAATAGATCTTTTTTTTTTTATCAACAAAATTTACTTTTGTATTTAATTTTAATCACATAACTTCGGTTTTTATCATCATAATCAATTTAAAAACATGAACAATGATAAGTGTCCCTTGAAAAGTAATATAATTCTTTAATAAAATTAATATATAAGTGGTGGACTATAAAATCATGTTCTTCACCATTTTTAACCTTATGGGCAAATTTGAAATGAAAAATAATGTATTAACGCATCAAACTAAGTTATAACACACACAATAGGAAGGTTATCCTGGGTGGCATATATAGGAGTCAAAGTGTTTAAATAAAATAGGTTTTACCTAAAACTTGCTTGTATATTCAGATGCTGAAAACTGAGATGGATATGTAGAATCTTATTAATAAACATAGAGCATAAAATACTTACCAATGGAGTCTCCGATTTGAAACCTGTTTCTTTCTGCCCATTGATTATAGTGAACAGAAGAATCAGGAATACACCAGCCCTTTGAGCCTCCAATTGCAAAGTCAGTTGCACCACTCTTCTGTATCAACAGCGTCACGCATACAATCCCCAGAACAAAAACTGCATTAATATTATTTTTGTGAATTTGGTTGGCCATTGTTGGACCAAATATTGCTTCTATTTCCCTGTCGTTTTTGGAAGACGAAGAAAAATGGGATGGAATGAACGGTGTTCTGAGGGGGGTTTTGTAGGGGTTGCATGGAATACTTTCTACCAGCTTTGTTGTCAGAGAAGCTTTTGCTACTTTTTCTTATTCTTTTTTTATCTTTTAGGTTTCTTAGCTCTCAATGCAAAGCATATGTGCACTTTCAATTGTTAAGGGGTTGAGAAGAAGAAGAAGAAGAAGAAGAAGAAGAAGAAGAAGAAGAAGAAGAAGAAGAAGAAGAAGAAGAAGAAGAAGAAGAAGAAGAAGAAGAAGAAGAAGAAGAAGAAGAAGAAGAAGAAGAAGAAGAAGAAGAAGAAGAAGAAGAAGAAGAAGAAGAAGAAGAAGAAGAAGAAGAAGAAGAAGAAGAAGAAGAAGAAGAAGAAGAAGAAGAAGAAGAAGAAGAAGAAGAAGAAGAAGAAGAAGAAGAAGAAGAAGAAGAAGAAGAAGAAGAAGAAGAAGAAGAAGAAGAAGAAGAAGAAGAAGAAGAAGAAGAAGAAGAAGAAGAAGAAGAAGAAGAAGAAGAAGAAGAAGAAGAAGAAGAAGAAGAAGAAGAAGAAGAAGAAGAAGAAGAAGAAGAAGAAGAAGAAGAAGAAGAAGAAGAAGAAGAAGAAGAAGAAGAAGAAGAAGAAGAAGAAGAAGAAGAAGAAGAAGAAGAAGAAGAAGAAGAAGAAGAAGAAGAAGAAGAAGAAGAAGAAGAAGAAGAAGAAGAAGAAGAAGAAGAAGAAGAAGAAGAAGAAGAAGAAGAAGAAGAAGAAGAAGAAGAAGAAGAAGAAGAAGAAGAAGAAGAAGAAGAAGAAGAAGAAGAAGAAGAAGAAGAAGAAGAAGAAGAAGAAGAAGAAGAAGAAGAAGAAGAAGAAGAAGAAGAAGAAGAAGAAGAAGAAGAAGAAGAAGAAGAAGAAGAAGAAGAAGAAGAAGAAGAAGAAGAAGAAGAAGAAGAAGAAGAAGAAGAAGAAGAAGAAGAAGAAGAAGAAGAAGAAGAAGAAGAAAAATCGATAGTGTAGTAACATGGGGTGGAGGTCGAGGCTACAGGTCAGCCCCAACCAAAGGTAAACAAATCCTGGTAGGAACCAATAAGAACCAGTTACAAAATTTCCTCAACATGGAGATCCAAGATAAAGGAAGGTGGCCGGAGTAAGTAACCATTCACGTTCACTACCAATGGACAAGCTGTAACGAGCCAGACGAATGCTTCGAGCTTAAGGTTTATATGTAATAAAAATTGTACACAATTTCTCTCTCAAAGTGGCTAGGTTTTTTCCCTCTTGGTAATCCTTCTTGGTCCATTCCCTTTCTCCCCTTCCTGTTATTTTTATTTTGGTGTAGAATTGTCACCGTAACACATTGTAGTCGCCAAAATGTTTGCTGTCTTTTGACCCATGCACATTATTACCTCAAAGTTTTGGGTGAAGACTGTCAAGTTGTCACCTTCAATATGAGTTTGGAGCTACAAGGAGTGAAATCTATCATATTGCATATGGTTCAAATTTAGTCAGTACGACACTATTGTTGGTATATGGTCCAGCCCATGATGAATGTTCTAGATTATTCTAGTAAGCAAGTAAGGTGGCCGGAGCATGCTAGACAATTCTAGCATGTTATCAAGGTGATAGAAGAAGCTAGAGAGTACTAGCTTCCTTGGTTGCAAATGGAAAGATCCATGCACATGCTAGAGAATTCTAGCAAAGTTCAAGTTGGTGGAAGAGTCTAGAAGAATGGTGAGGATTCCACCAACATACAAGATTAGTGTAGATAATTTTAGCTTAGGAAGGTAGTGGAATTATCTAGATATCTCTAGCATGATGTTTCCATGCTTCTTCAAGGTTCCATCCATGCCTAAAAGGAGAAGGCATCCACACCGTTTGTATCAACCAACCAATCAAGAGAGTAGTGAGTAGCAAAGGATCAAGTCCAAAGCTAGAGTTCCACTCCAGAACCACATAAATTCTTGGTGTCCATTTTCTACTTTACCTTGTGCATTCTCTATCTTGTAGTACCGACATTCCTAACAAGTGGTATCAGAGCCCGGTTGGCTCGTACTACAAGATGGAAGGAAGTGGCACTATGATCAAACTCACCAACTCCAATTGGGTAACATGGAAGCCAAGGATGGAGGACATTCTCTATTGCAAGGATTTGCATGAGCCAATTGAAGGAGATGTCGCTAAGCCAGAGAGCATGTCCGATGCTGAGTGGAAGAAGATGAATCGCAAGGCTATTGGCACAATTAGACAATGGGTGGACGATAATATTTTTTACCATGTGTCTAAAGAAACCAATGCCCGCAAGTTTTGGACGAAGCTTGAGTCCTTGTTCGAGAAGAAGACCCCAACCAAGAAAGCCTTCTTGATCAAAGAGCTCATCAATGTGAAGTACAAGGAAGGTTTAAGTGTAGCAGAACACTTGAACAATTTCTAGAATATCATCAATCAGTTGGCTACTATGAAAATGATGATCTAGGACGAGCTACAAGCGCTCTTGTTACTTTGATCCTTGCCAGACAGTTGGGAGACCTTTGTGGTGAGTGTAAGTAACTCTGCTCCTACTAGTGTTCTTACTCTTGATAATGTTAAAAATAGCTTGCTCAATGAAGAAACAAGAAGAAAGACTTCAGGCACAGATAGCAGCCAAGTATTTGTCACAAAGAACCGCGGAAAAAGCAAGAGTAGAGGACCAGAGGTCATGGCAAGAGTCATAGCCGATCCAAGTCGAGGTTCAGGGGTGCATGCCATCATTGTGGCAAAGAAGGTCACATGAAGAAGCATTGTCGTAAATGGAAAAAGGAACAAAGGGATGGAAACAATATTGCAGGTGTTGTGACTTACGGTGAAGAGTTTCTTTAATGCAAACAAGCAATGTTTTTCTGGCAAAGAAGTCTATAATTGCCTTTGCCAATGATGATGGTAGTTCTGATCAAGGGGAGCTTGGTCAAGAGATGTCTAATCAAGAGGGTCTTGGTTAATGAATAGTTCGATCAATGGGAGTTGGGTCAAGAGGACCAATCCCCTATTTTCTGGTATTCCTCCCTCATGGACTGGAGGGGGAGATTGTTGGTATATGGTCCAGCAGCCTATGATGAATGTTCTAGATTATTCTAGTAAGCAAGTGAGATGCCCGGAGCATGCTAAACAATTCTAGCATGTTATCAAGTTGATGGAAGAAGTTAGAGGGTACTAGCTTATTTGGTTGCAAATGGAAAGATCCATGCACATGCTAGAGAATTCTAGCAAAGTTCAAGTTGGTGGAAGAGTCTAGAAGAATGGTGAGGATTCCACCAACATACAAGATTAGTGTAGATAATTCTAGCTTAGGAAGGTAGTGGAATTATCTAGATATCTCTAGCATGATGTTTCCATGCTTCTTTAAGGTTCCATCCATGCCTATAAAAGGAGAAGGCATCCATACCATTTGTATCAACCAACCAATCAAGAGAGTAGTGAGTAGCAAAGGATCAAGTCCAAAGCTAGAGTTCCAATCCAAGAGTGAGAGTGAGAGTGTTCCACTACACATTGTGTGAGGGAAGTTTAAAGTGATAGAAAGTATGTGCCATACTTTCTTGTATATATTAAGCCTTGTCTTTGGCTTGGTAAGACTACTCTTGTTGTACTTACCTTTTTCATATAGTGAAGATTGATCATTGTTTAGTGGACATAGGCATAAATTGCTGAACCACATAAATTCTTGGTGTCCATTTTCTACTTTACCTTGTGCATTCTCTATCTTGTAGTACCGATATTCCTAACAACTATGGCTCTTTTCGGGATGCCAGGAGGATCTGGAGTGGCATCACTGTTTTGTTCATTTAGTTTGATTTAGTTTAATGATTACCAGAAACTCATTAGAAATTTGCTTCTTTTTTCTCTCTTAGAGAGTTCTTTCGTTTTAGTTTCATCTAGGTATTGTAGATTTCTTTTATGTGTCAAGGGGCCCAGTTGTTTGAATTGTTGAATCTACTTCACTTGGTGTTTTAGAGTTATGGTGGCGATTAAGTAATTCGGTTAGAAACACAAGAATTATATTTTTCTATGGGAGGATTACTCGAACTCATGTAGACATCTATTCAAAGCTCATCAACTAACCACTGTTTCTACGGGGCTGAGTTGTTTGAATTGTTGAATCTACTTCACTTGGTGTTTTAGAGTTATCGTGGCGATTAAGTAATGTAGTTTAATGCAATTAGAGACCTATGCATCGTATTTTTCTATGGGAGCATTACTCGAACTCACATAGACATCTATTCAAAGCTCATCAACTAACCACTGTTTCTACTTGCTCCATGTTTTAAGCATACTGAATTTTCATTATTTATACAAAAAATAAAACCTCGCATGCATAGACTAACTTAATATTTTGTGTGTGTCAAAGCTTTGAGGCCATTGGCCGGTCGGCTTTGTCAATGACTTAGGAGCAAAGAAAAAAGCATGGGATGGCAATCCTTTGGGCACTAAATTTTTCTTTAAGTTTATTAATAAGAAACAAGCACGTTGATCAACATTTAAATAATAATCTAATCATTAATTTTAATGTCATTTAATTTACAAAATTCTGTCTAAAAATTTAGTCTTCGTAACATTACTGCTAAATATGTTTGGCATAAAGTATATTTCATTGTTTGTTAACTACATATAATTAAGATTAGCATAAGGCCATACAACCGTATAAAACAATAGACATTTTGGTACGTGGGACGGGATGGAACGGAACGGAACGAGGCGTTCCGTCCCGCGTTTGGTGCGCTAAAAATGGGTGGAACGGGTTGTTCCACGGGACAGATTTTGGGTGTTTTTGCGTTCCACCTCTCCCCCCTGGAACGGGTTTGTTCCACGTCTGTGGAACACAATGTTTTACCATTTTAAGACAAATATACCCCATGTCTTTTTCAAAAATTACACCTTCGTTCCGTCCCGTCCCGTCCCGTTCCGTCCCGTCCCGTCCCGTCCCGTCCCGTTCCGTTCCGTCCCGTCCGCGTACCAAACGCACCCTCAAGGCACATAGATCAACTATACATGGGTTCGACGTATTCGAGATGTTAACAAAGTTGACCGACTCCAAAACCATCCAAAGCCATCCTACTCACCCTCTCATCAGGGTCCACCCAATGCGTTGACTTGACTCAGTCTTACAACTTCCATGGCTTTCTTTCTGTGTTCCCGCGAAAGCGATGGCCTTGGAAATCTCTCAGCCACCCAGTCAAGTTTCTGCCACCCAAAAAAACAAAAAAAAAAACCAATGAGAAAATCCCAGAAAATAGTAAATTTATTTACCACAGAGAAAAAGGTGACCCAAGTACAGGTAATTTCTTTTTCTTATTTACCATCCTTTATTTCAGGATAAAGATGTAGGGTAATTACGTGCGTAATAAATAGATGACATAGAAAATTTAGACAGTGAAAATGAGTGAAAAGCAAAGGGAAAACAGGGGAGGTTAAAGAGTTAATAAATATTGGTTGTGGGGATTTTCAGGTGTGGTGTGTGATGGCAGCCGTCTCGTCACGACGACTTTGACAGAGTATTTACCGCGACAATCATCATGGTCGTATAAAATCACACCCCCACACCAACACAGAAAACATAAAAAAAATAATACCCATAAAAGCAAAAAGGAAAAACAGATCATTTCCTTTTTTGGTGGGGTTTTGAGCTTGATCCAAAGGGTCTGAGGAAGTTTAATTTTTCTGGGTTTTGATTGGTTTTTTCTGGGTTTTGGTTGATTTGTTGAAAAGCGGTTAGCTCTGAGTGCTGGTTGAGGCCATCTTTGTTGGTTTGGGGAAAGTGCTTTTGTGTTTTCTGTGAAAGTGCTTTTGGGGGATTGGAATGTGGAGGGACGCTGGGACTCCTGCTGATTCTTTCTATGAAGTACGCCCTGAGTGTACTGATGTTCCCAAAACCCGCTTCAAGATCAAGGTTTTTCTTTCTGTTCTTTGTATGATTGTTGGATTTGGATTTAAAGATTGGGTTTTTAGATACCCATCGTCTTAATTTTGATCTTTTCCCATTTGAAAACCAAGATATTGTGTAATGAATCAGATTTGATAACGCAGGGTGCTAGATTTTAGTTATGATCATGAATTGGTGGTGTTGATATAGAATCACAAAGTGATGAAATTGGAAAATTTTTAGATTTTTCGGAAGGAGAAAGTTGGGGATAGTGTTAATGTTAATGTTAATTGATCACCTTGTTGAATTTTGGAAGGAGAATGTAGGACAGATATAGGATTATTCGGGTGACTAAAACCGGAGTTATGAGGATCTTGTTGGTTCTCAATACATATCCGAGAGTCAATATGCTCCCGCCCGCTAACGCCTACCCAATATGTTGGGGATATTCGGTCTGGTGTTGCTTATGCACAACTTCATAGAAATCTGTATATGAATGTGTGAACGCTTACGTACACAAATATGAAATTGATAATTGTGAGCAATTAAGGGAAATATAGCTATATTTGCACAAACCCTTGCCTCAAACTCCAGCATGTCAGAATCTTTGGCTTGAAAGTTTTCTCAAGTTTTGACATTTTAACTCTGTGTCCTTCTCCATATATCAGGATACGTTTGTAACGCCAATATTTGTGAACTGGATCACCAAAGTATTATGAATCGGAACATTGATCTGGATTATGTTTCATGGGGTTTGGCCTTAATAAGAAAATGATTTGATTATACTAAGGCTTTTAAGCAATGAGAAACTGATAAAGATTCATTGTGTATTCTATTAAATATGTCTGCAATTGTCTTATTACTTCATAGTGATTTCAATGTCTCATTACCATGATGTGCTTCTTTCAATCTCCATGCCTTATTTCTATTTGCTCATGCAGGCAGGTAAAACTCTAAGTGTAAGGAAATGGCAGGCTGCATTTAGTCCAGAAGGCCAACTGGATATAGGCAAGACTTTAAGTCGAATTCATCGTGGGGTGAGTGAATCTTCATGATTCTACCACTTAGTATGCTAAATTTTGTCGTTATATTTATAAAACTCAGTTTTGGATTCTGTGTAGCTATTAGAGCGTCTCGACAATCCTATCAATACTTGTCTTTATGGATTCACCTTTTTCTCTTTATATTTTTGTTGTTCTTTTATTGTAAAATCAAATGAAAAACCTACTGGTGCTCCTATGGGCTTACATGATAGGGAATATCTAGGAAATCAGAGCCATTGGTTTAGTGAAAAAATCAGATTAACCATTACTTAATTTTATTCGTATTATTTACACGAAATAACATAGATGCTTCACTGTTTGACCGTCCAGCTGTTGTTAAGCCTGGTACTAGTTCATCTACATTTTGTGGATATCTAGAACTTATTCTTTTAAATAGTTTTACTCATGAAATAATCAATTTGCAAGGCTAGTAGTCAACTTCAATCCATAATTATATTATATTTGGCAATCAGGGAATCCATCCATCAATTAGAGGAGAAGTTTGGGAGTTTCTACTAGGTTGTTATGATCCTACGAGCACATTTGATGAAAGAGAGCAGATTCGGCAACGTCGAAGGTATATCATGTTTCCTGCCTTACTCGGGTTACTTCAAATTTATTAGTCATTTACCTTTTATTTTCTCTTTATCTAATGAAGTTTCCTTGGGTAGTACACTCACAATTGATGAGAATGGTCTAAGGAGAAATTATTTCTGGTTCATGTATCTTTTAGTACTGCAATTCGTTAAGTAATTTAAAGATGATCTTTTGGGAAAATGATCAATATCATGAGTTGAGGTTTATGACTTGCGATGTATCCCAAGTGAGTAAATTTAGTTAACAACAATGGCGAAACATGCTAGCAAAAGACTCAGGTTTTCCTCTTCATATGATAGGGATCCAGGCTCCAGCATCTCTATTTTATGTGGGATGTGTGTATTTCCAAACGTACAGGCTGTACATAATGTTATCTTGTCAGATTCCAGCATGTTATGCTTAACCTGTCCCATTATTCGGTATTATTTGTTAAGTATCATGCTTTGTCCTTTTCAGAGTGCAATATGCTCGGTCGAAGGAAGATTGCCGTCAAATGTTTCCTGTTGTTGGAAGTGGTAGGTTTATCACTGCCCCCGTAATCACTGAAGATGGTCAGCCCATTCAGGATCCCATAGTACTTTCACAAATAAATCCAGACAATGGTTCAAGTACAAACCGTAAGAATGTCATGGAACCAGTAACGGACAAGAAAGTAATCCAGTGGATGCTTACTCTACATCAAATAGGTTTGTGAATTTTATGTGTTTGCATACATATTATGGTTATTTTGGAGGAACTTCTATTTTATTGTCAGGCATTTTTTCTTTTTGTTGTCAGTGCCCTTAGACTATTTTATTGGTCAATTCTATGTTTTCATTATGTCTTTACATCACCTACCTGCAACATGTGAAAAAAGTACTGAACTTGACGGATTGCAGAATTTTCATGTTTAATAATGATTTGTTAGATAACTTTTCTGATTATCTTTATTTGTATGCCAGGTCTTGACGTGGTTCGTACTGACAGGACACTAGTGTTTTACGAGAAGCAAGAAAACTTGTCAAAACTTTGGGATATTTTAGCCGTTTATGCCTGGATAGATACAGATGTTGGTTATTGTCAAGGTTGGTAACATAGGAGTGATTTTACTACTGAATCCATCCCTTCCCTACACTTCTGGGAAGTGAAGAAAAAATTCATTTTGATTTTTTCAAAAGAAAAAAAAAATTGATGTTTCTAAACTCCGAAATTCATGACACAA
Source organism: Malus baccata (assembly GCA_006547085.1). Taxonomy (NCBI): domain Eukaryota; kingdom Viridiplantae; phylum Streptophyta; class Magnoliopsida; order Rosales; family Rosaceae; genus Malus; species Malus baccata. Next base: position 64,051 of record VIEB01000730.1, on the reverse strand, counting down.
TGATCAGGAATGAGTGATCTTTGCTCCCCCATGATTATCCTTCTTGATGATGAAGCAGATGCATTTTGGTGCTTTGAACGCTTGATGCGCAGACTGGTAAAACTTTGCACTAAATCTTTCACTTTGTATATTATTCTGATGTTGCATCAAATCAATGCCTACCATGTGTGTCAAAAAACTAGGATTGCTAGGCTCTTCCTTCCAGAAATTAACAGAGGAGATGTGCAATCTTAAATCCATGTATTAATGAGATTCAATAGCTGTTTTTGTTCATCTACTTCTGTCCTTGAACAGTTGCTACAATATTTTTCTTTTGATTTGAAGTTACATGTTTTCTTTAAAGCTACAAAGTTACTTGGTGATGGTTAATTTGGATTCCAGTTTCTTATGACTTGTTCCATTTGAAATTTAAAGCGAGGAAATTTCAGATGTACCGATAGCTCTGTTGGGGTGGAGGCACAACTAAGTAATCTGGCTTCAATTACTCAAGTCATTGATCCAAAACTTCATCAGCACTTAGGTATTGTCTTTTTTATTTGCTTTACTAAGCTCTATAATTATGTCCATTTACTTGTCAGACAGAAAATATTTGTTTATCTAAAACGTTGGAGACATCATATGTGATTTTCATCATTTTTCATTATTCATAGTCTTCTCAGAACTGATCATGAAAATTCATGCTCGCCAACCATTTGGATGAATATTCGATACATCTATTTAGGGAAAACAAAGACGTTTATTAGGATTTGAATATCAAATTCGCTGTGTGTTTCTGTCATGTCTCTCTTACGTTGCTCAACCTAATGCTAAAAAATGAGGAAGATAGTAACAGATATGTTCAATTTGGAGTGCAGAGACACTAGGCGGAGGTGACTATTTATTTGCTTTCCGGATGCTTATGGTTTTGTTCCGACGAGAATTCTCTTTTTGTGATTCTTTATACCTTTGGGAGGTAAGAATGAGTTTCTGTTAGTACCTTTTTGATATTTTTCTGTTCTTCCTTTTGGATTTTTTTTTAATATATCTAATTATTGCATGTATAAATACTTTTATCGAATCCGTGAGACTATTTCTGGGAAACCACTTCATTTTTTCGTAATCATCAAATATTTCTCCACAATTCCACTTATATATAGTTCCTTAAATTTAATACTTATGCAGAATTTTTTGTATTGGACCTTATTTCTTCCGAGTAAAAGTTGGCAAGTTAGTACTTATTTGACAAGTACTTTTCGAAAATAGATTTTAAGAACTATCGCACGCATTTGATATTAAAGACCAAACTCCAGATCATTTGTTTGTGTAATTGGATGTATGTGTTCCTGATTGAATAGTATCGATGCACCCTGCTCTATAATAAAGAAAGGGTGTCCTGTACAGTAAATTTCTGCAGCTATATAGTTATTGCTTTTTCTTTTTCGTTTTTGGCCAAATATATCCTTTTTCTTTGTGCACGTATACATGGTTATCCTGCATCTTGAACTTAAAAGATCGTATTTATATTGGTAAGAATTTATCTCATTTAAACTTTGACAGATGATGTGGGCTCTTGAGTACGACCCTGACTTGGTCAGTGTGTACGAAGAATCTGATACTGATAGTGAGAAGGCCGAGGGATCTAAAGGGAAACCAAAGTCAACACGTCAGTGTGGGAAGTATGAGAGGGAAAACATGAAAAGTGGAGGAAAGAATTCAGAAGCACCGCTCCCAATTTCTGTTTTCCTTGTTGCCAGTGTCCTGAAAGATAAGAGCTCAAAGCTACTTACAGAAGCTCGGGGTCTGGATGATGTTGTCAAGGTTAGCATTATCAGTTGACTATTTGCTATTCTTAGAACCGTTCAACTTTCAGCTTATATTGAGAATGATATTACATGACTTAAACAGAAAACATGTCCATGTGGGGACAGCCTCGTCATAAATTCATCTAAAACAATAAACAAGACTAAATGTCAGAGGCCACTTGCCGTGGCCAAACTAGGGTCCAGGATGCTGGGTGGATTTGACATACATGATAAATTATAATTTACATCTGAAAGTAAAAATATGTAATAAAGTGGAAAGGAATAGGAGACTGGAGCAGCAACATTGATCAGCCAACCCTATTAAATCTTTCCTTGAAAAAGTGGATTCTTCTACGGTAGTCAAACATGGTTCGGAGAAGAATATGATGCTATCGTTTTGTTCTTTCACATATGATTATATAAAAATTCTAAAAGTCAAATGCAACTGTTGTTCCAATGTTGTTATCTTGGGTTCCAATTTTGTCCGTGTGGTTTTACAACTTACATTAGGTTGCAATCAAGATCAAAACCCTGAAAAATAATCCCATCTTCATGCTGTTTTGTAAGGGATTGGACCCTAAGTTTGACATGTTTATTCCTTAACGGTTCTTGAAAATTTCAAATGCGTTGCCTAATCCCTTAAAAAAAACATGAAAAGTGATCATCTTAAGGATTTTTGGCTTGATTGCAACCTAATGTTAACTAGCAGGATATGGTTACAAGTTTTGCAGGACGAAATTGGAAGCCCCTAGCAAACTGCGTGGACTAAAATTGTCTTTAGCCATTTCTAATGCCCTAAGGGAGACGTTCAAAATAGTTCTCTAGAGTCGTTAGGGACTGGTGAAGAATCTTTGACCCGTGTAATAAACAAGTACTTAGAGTTGTCAATTTTTCAGTTGGTTGAATTGAAACTTAATTTTTGTACAACTTTTACCTGTCTGTTTACTTACCTCACTCTTTTTCTCCGCCAGATATTGAATGACATAACTGGAAATTTAGATGCCAAAAAAGCTTGCACTGGGGCATTGAAACTCCACAAGAAATATCTAAAAAAGGTACTTCAATTTATTTTGAAGCAGTGTAGTATACAATTATGTTGTTATTAAATTTGTATGTCTATGTTCGTGCATTTCTTGTGCGTGTGGATGCGCTCACTTCAAATATTCGTATAATAATCACTCAAAGTTGCAATATCGTTCGCTGATTTGTTACTGCAGGTGCCCAAGAAGACATAGCATCACTTTACACATGATTTTTTGGCCACCCAAAAGAAGTAAGACGATGTTCCTTACATTATTTTACCCGATTTGGCAAGAGATTATAATTTACTTCCACATAATCTTGGCTCAGAGTTGAGAGAGCTGCACAGTTGGTCCATTCTGCAAAATATTCCCACAAGAGCAATTGTTGTTTGTGAAATTAGTCCAAATAATTTGTATATTAAAAACATTCTTTATAGGCCTGTATTTTGTACAACGATAACCGAGGCCTATATTTTGTATTAACGGTACGTTGTTCGTTATGATATTATGAGGGGTGGAAAGTGCTTAAGCTTATGCTGTGCTCCAACCCTAATCAATGAAAATAATTTACAGTGTTCTTTGATGAAAATATCTTGTTGCATTACCTTCTTCCTCCCAGTGCAATATGCAGTCAGAGTTGGTGCAGGCACCTACTTTTTTCATTCAGTATTTAGACCTAGTTTGGGAGTGAGGTGCTTAAAAAAAAAAGCACCCATGAAAAAAAGCTATGAGGGTTTTAGGTGTTTGGTAAACTGAAAAAAAAGAGCTTATTTTGGAAGCTGCTGTGAGAATAAGCTGAAATCAAAGGAAAAAGTTGAAGCTGCTATTTGTAGCTTTGGAAAACTGGCTTTTTTTCAAAGCACATGGAGCTATAGTGCTTCTTTAATGAAAAGATCCAATATTAGACTGCTTTTTTTTTCAAAAGCACTTTTACAAAAAAGTTTACCAAACACTCTGCTGATTTATTTCACAGCCGCTTATTCTCATAGCACAGCCGCTTATTCTCACAGCACAGCAATACCAAACCAGCCCTTAATCATATTCGGAGAAGCTGCGTTGTCAGTGTTGCTCATTCTGCCTGTGTTTAGAAAGAAGTGAACATGTAGCACAAAAGTTCATTGCAAAATAAACACAACAAAAGGCTGGTCACAAGTTGGCAAATTTAGGGTTGCTTATGTATGAAACATTTATGTTCAGAAGTGCTTTTGCAAGGAAAACTTTTATTATAAATATATAAAAGTTTTTTATTAGGCTTATTAGTCGAAATGTCCTCTGAAACTGTCATTGAGTCTTAGTTTACCTCGTAAAACTGGTTTTGTCTCATTTTACCCACTTCCGTTAATGGACTATTAAATTTAAGGGTATTTTAGATTTTTTAATTTTTACACATTTATTTACCTCTAGCCTACACACTAAACAAGTCTCAATTTTATTGTTGACAACTCTAATTCAAACGCATAAATTTTGGGCATTTTTAAAAATAAGTTATTCAATCAATAGAAAAATTATGAGCAACAAATCATTGTATCAACCAAAATAAATGTTACAATTGTTCATAGAATCATTTCACTTGCAAGACATCCATATATTAGCTCGAAACTTTGCAATTGAAAAATATTCGTTACAACAAAATCATTATGCCATTAAGCTATCTTATCCAAATTAAATAATTCCCAAACCAATAAAAAAAAATTCATTTAAAGCAAATGTACACAGTTTGAACAAGCTCATTCCTAGTGGAATCAGTGCTCAACAATGTGAAATTTTTTGTTTCAAACCATGCACATTTTCTTTTAATGATTTTTTTGGTTTGGGAAGTATTTTGGATAGGATAGCTTAATGGCATAATGATTTTGTTGTCATGAATATTTTTCAATTGCAGTTTTGAGCCGATACATGGATGTCTTGCAAGTGAAATGACTCTATAAACAAATATTTTGGTTGATACAATGATTTTGTTGCTTGGAATTTTTCTACTGATTGAATAATAATTTTTAAAAATGCCCCAAGTTTATGCGTTTGAATTAGAGTTGTCAAAAATAAAATTAAGACTTGTTTAGTGCGGGGACTAGAGGTAAATAAATGTGTAAGAACTGAAAATGTCTAAAATACCCTTAAATTTAACAATCCATTAACGGAAGTGGGTAAAGTGAGACAAAAAAGTTGAAAATGTCAGTTTCAAGGGGCAAAGTGAGACAAAATCAATTTCAAGGGGTTAACTGAGACTCAATGACAGTTTCAAAAGGCATTTTGACTAATAAGCCCTTTTATTATTGAAATTGTAAGTGCTTTATGGAGAAGTACATAGCCCTTATACAATTCGTAAACATTTTAATGTTTTTTTTTACCAGACATAGTTAAAAGCACTTTTAGTTGTCAATTATGTTTAGCCTTTTGATAAGCAATCCCATTACATGCCCTTATTTTGCCCAGGCAAACTTCCATAGAAATGTAAGGGAGGATGAGTAAAAGCTAGTTTCACAAAAGGAAGGCCATTTCCTTATTCAAACCGAGTCTTATTACTCACCCTCTACGTTACATATAAAGAGTATGAGATGACGTTGCATTATTGTACCGTATAAATGTCATAATCATAACTGTTCAACATGTTCATTTTCTTTAGGGTAAATTATATAGTAGCCTCTCAGGTTTGAGGTCTATTGCAATCTTATATAACATCTTTAAAACATTTCACTTTCATACTTCAAGTACTATTTTATTTCAATTTCATACAACCGTTACATTTTCCATCCATAAATCTGTTAAATGCTGACGTGGCTGCCACATATATACCACGTGGCTGCCAAATGTCTGCCACGTGGCAAATAAAATAATTTTTTAATTTTTGTTAAAAAACCTGTCTGCCACTTTTTTTTTTCTTTCTTCTTCTGGGTTCGGTCCATTTTTATTTTTTTTCTTCTTCTTCTTCCTCCTCCTTCTGGTTCGGTCCCTTTTTTTTTTCTTCTTCTTCTTCTCTTCTGGGTTCGGTCCCTTCTTCTTTTTCTTCTTCCTCCTCCTTCTCCTCCTCTTTCTTCTTCTCTTCTTCTTCTTCCTCCTTCTTCTAGGTTCGGTCCCTTTTTTTCTTCTTCCAATTTTAGGTTTTTTAAAAAAAAATTAAAAAATTATTTTATTTGCCGCATGGCAGACATTTGGTAGCCACATGGCATATATGTGGCAGCCACGTCAGCATTTAACAGATCCATGGATGGAAAATGTAACGGTTGTATGAAATTGAAATAAAATAGTATTTGAGGTATGAAAGTGAAATGTTTTAAAGATATTGTATAAGATTGCAAATAGATCTCAAACCTGAGGGGCTACTATGTAATTTACCCTTTTCTTTATTATCATCATATAAAGACTCTCTCTTAAAAAATTCATTTGATTTGGAGGCCATTTAATCATGATGAATCAATTAACGGTTCATCATGAGGATGCTACTTGTTACTATAACCGTTGATTTATTGGACACATGAATGACCAAACAATCTCCAAATTAAATGTTTTTTTCTAGAAATAATATTTAAATAATGATGAATATAATATTTGTACCTTAAAATATTGTCACGTATTCATATAAGAAAGAATGGCTCCTTACATATAATGAGCCAATATGAATATTGACTAACCCTTCTTTCAAAAGTCTGGATAAACTTTTAAGTTTGTGTCGGTAAATATTGTGCTCCTTCTTTTTTATTTCTTATCCTCTCACTCATCATTTTTCTTCCTCTCCTATTTTTTTTCTATATACTTTCCTGGTATTACAAGCACAAAAGATAAAAATAAGAAATTAAAAACGAATGTTTATTAAACGGATTCTTAGTGTAACTTACACTATCCCACTGGTTGGTAGCTCAATACAGAAGATCTTAGAAGATCTTAGGCACAATACTAAGATCAGTTTAGACTTGGTGAATTATAGATTGTTGTATCTTGCAAGGCGTACCGGAGAATTTGAAGTTTGTTTAAAAGGAAAACTAGTGAAAAAGACTTGAAAACTTTGAGTTTTAATGATAAGGACAAAATAAAGGGTAAATTGAATAATACCAGGATTGACTTTTTAGTGTAAAAATATGGTTTTTCATTAAAATAAACAGTACCGGGAGCTTTTCATTAAGGTTCCTAAATGGGTAGAAAGTATGATATTGTCTCTACTAGTACTGTGGTCCAGTAGTATTCCTCTCTACTTTTAATTACTTGTAAGTGGAAGGCTTTTATATTCGATCTTCATAGTTCAATACCTATTTATGCATGCATATTACATATGAAAATCATTATTTAGCATCTTATGTTGTCGTATTGTTAACCTATAGAACAAAGAAAGTGAAATTTATTTTTGAGCAAAAGCAGATATTTCAGTATAGAAGGAATCCTAGGCGTACAAAGATTTCTCCAGCCAAGGAGGAGCCTCCTAATCTATGAGCCACACTATTACAACTTCTAGGAATTATAAACTGAAACCTTATGAAACTGATCCATAAACCACTTTAAACATTTTTATTTTGGAAGACATGCACCCTTAAACTTCTACAAAGAGGTTACCATCAGACGCAAGCTAGATTCTCCTCCTCTTACAGATAGAGCATATGGTTCAGCCATTATAGAGGAAAACGCCGAAATTTCTGCATGTTTAGGGGAAGTGGAAGTGCCTAGCGATCGAACTTTCCATCTTTTCCCTTTGTCATTACGAATGACTACACCAACACCACCGGCCCTAAACTGTGGATGAAAAGCTCTATCAATTTTGAGTTTGAAATTGCCCATATGAGGAGGAGATCAACCTGAGATAACAGTTTGAATCCTTCTCCCTTTCCTAAAGAATTCGTCAAACAAGCTGCTATCTTAATTTCTCAGCCAGAACATTAACATGTTCAACACCATTTTCGTGTAGTGGCAAATCCTTATGAGTGGATTTGACACTACTAATTAATGATCATAGTCCCATGGTCCAAATTTAGGTTCATTATCCTTTGCATAGAGCAGCTAATTAAAAAATGATCATTTAGCCATTGGAATAGTATAATGATGATTATTTCATTTATATATGTGATTTATTAGTACCATTGGAAGACTATGTTTTATTTTGGCATGCTTCGACATACGGATAACCCTTGAATGAGACCTAAACTATGCTTTGAATCTTAGAAACAGGTTGCAAGACTATCGATCTGGCTTTTTAAAAAAAATCGATGTTTGTACTTTGTATTGTAATATGTTATCTTGAATTTTCTAGTTACCCTGTTCCAACATTTGGAACTACTACAAACATTAGAGACTGCATCGATCCTAGCTAGGTAAACACAAAAAAAAAAGAAGCTAGGAAAACAAAAGGACCACGCGAATCCATCCTCATGATTTGTATATAATAGCTACTTGCAGTTAAAATCTTATACAAATTATCATAACGTCTGTTTTGTGACTGGTTACAATCTCCTCATCATCTGCTTTATGTGTCTCGAGTTCGAGTATGGACAGGCCTCGAAATCTTGGTAGCATCATCACTCATACATAGTTCTTTATCAGCCTTGAGTGCATAATCATCGGTCTTCTTGCAGCTGACGAGACACAGCACCCACCATATGAGGATGATAAAACACATAAACCCGATCATAATCATGAATTCCTAGAAATATTAAGACTAATTAATTTCCTAGAAAGTGATAGGTAGATATATTAATAATCTTTAACTAGCAACAGAAACTAACTCGAAAAACTATCTACTGTAACCGGCCGGTGTTCATTACTATTTGGTTTAGTGTCACTCAGTCTATTCTTTGTTTGAAAAACAACGTAGAGTTAAAATCTTACTTGGGGCTAAATTAAAAACACAAAAGCACACCCTAGTTGATGCTATAACATTTCATTTATTTATATTTCCACTTTGAACCTCATTTATTCATATATTCCAATGACAACTGCGATCGATGAACAATAGTAATATTTTTTTTTTAACAAATGAACAAAAGTAATTAGATATTTAATATAATTAACTATTAATTTACCTGCAGATAGAACTAGCCTTGCTGATGTTTAGTGGAAGCAGTCTGTCATGAAAAGGAAAGACATGATAGCTATACAAAGGACCAAAAGAGCATTAGATTTGAGATGTCCTGCATTGTTCTTGGGGAACACTTTAGGAAGTGCACACTCTTCTCCATTGAACAACACTCTCGTTGGGAACCCTTGACCCGCTTTGATATCGATATTATGATAGTGCTTCTTCTTGAACGAAATCACCGATTGCTGCTTCCCGGGGACCATCGGATTCTTTTTCGGATCCGTCCCATTTTTTATCCCCACCAAGTAGTTCAAACCCTTGAGCCCCGTGAACAAGATTGTGTTGTTCACGTCCTTTTCCATCCTCGTCCCGTTGAAGGAGTAGACGTTTTCGTAGTCCTGGTAGGCCTTGTTCATCTTCACCGCGGTGTACCAATCTTGAAACTGGTCGGTTCCCCAGTTGAAGAGAGTGAGTCTGGCGGTCCACCCGTTGCTGTAATCGGAGTCGATGTGCCAGTTCAAGCTGACACCGCAGTTGTCAGGGCACGGAAGCTTTTTAGGCACGTCGTAGTGCTTGAGCTTGGCCCATGCTTTTGCCTTCACGGTTCTGTTCGCGAATGGCACGAGAAGAGCCTCGGCAGGCAAAAGCATGGCAGGAGCCCTAGGGTTACATTTGTCCGTCTCAGACGTTTTGCACCCGCACGCGCACGTGCTGCATGGAACCACAGAGGTGCTGTAATAGGCCGAAAACGAGACGCAGCATCTGGGGACCTTCGGTTTGGTGATGTTGCACACCACTTGCCAGCTGGCAATGGCGTCTGACGTGGCCTGAAGCCCACTTGGGTCGGGGAACTGAGTAGGGTCAACCCTAATAGGGGGCCCACATCTGTAAGTAGGGTTGAGGACGCCACTGATTTTCCACTGCTGAGGAGGAGTTATGGCAGTTCTGTTGTCGTCGGGTGGGATCTTATACACTTGCAGCTGGAAAATGGACTGGGACTGTGATTTGTCCATGAGGCCCGGCAAGATGGTCCCGTTACGGCAGCAGCGGGGCAGCTTGCCGACCTTGGGATCATCCTTTCGCTCAGCGGGGAGGTCGGCGATGACGGGCCTCTTTTCGCAGTTCATGACCTGAGAGAAGTCCAAGTCCTTATAGAATTTTCCGGCTTGGCCGTAGAGGCATTCGCTTGTGTCCTTTTTGTGAGTGTAGGCTCCTCTCATGGTGTTGATGAACTCTCCCCTCATCCACTCCCAGGTTAAGTTCCAGTGGTCGAGGCGGCCGAGCGGGTGGACGTTGTCGATAGTGACCTGAGCCAGGTAGTTCATTGTGTAGGTTTGGAGTATATCGTATGTGATTGAGAGATCACCGTTCTGACGAGGCATGAATTTTGTTTTCTCGACTTTCTTTGCCTTGAATTTTGGGTCCTTTTTACAGCACACGGACATTGCAGTCTTCCCTGCATGAGGAAAACAAAATGGATACGTATTAATGTATGCATTTGAACCCTTTCAAGGTTCTTAAGTTAGTGTGTTATGTTTGCCAAAATATTTGATCTGTTATCTTGTTAGATAGTGAATTAGAATAGTATTATTTCAGAATACGATACTTGCATTATTATTAACACGCACTCTCTAGTATATATACAATGATAAAGTTTGTCTTAATTGAATAGCCTGTTGATGTCAGTTTTATATGTATCAAGAGCATTATTGTCTTGGATTAAAAACCATATAAATTGTATTGATATTGAATCTAATCGATCGTCCTAAAAGATGTACAACCTAGCTAGAAAATAAGAAAGCCAATTTGACCAAAATCAAAATATTCAATCTTGAATAAAATCATATGTTCTGCAAAAAGATTTCTCAAAATATCACATGTATATCATTATATGTAATACATATAGAACATGATCTTTAATAGGACAAACAAGCTTATCCAATAATTAATTAACCAATTACCTTTAAATTTAGCAGCGGGGCACTTGAAGCCATCATTGATAATGGCGATGGACTTGGGCATCGGAGTGGATTTCTCTCCCATCCCAAACTGCGTTCCCTTGAACGCAATCTTAGCCTGAATCTGAGTATAATCTCCGGCGGTATCAATCATAGTTTTCAAATCTGTCATCGGATACCCGGCAAAGTATGCCCCTTTGGATCCAACCTCGGCAGGCATATCTCCACCGTCAACCAGCTGAGCTCCTTCCGCGGCCACCAAGATCTCCCGATGCTGAAACCCTATGTACATCTTCCACGCCTTGAGCTCGGTCGACCCGGCGTTCAAGATCGACGCCTCCGACTTGAACGCCCAAGCCTGCGCCGACACGTTTTTCAGATGCGGCAGCAACTTCTCCCTGGAGGTAAACGTATACGACAAGAAAATGCCATCACAGTCTTCTTGCTCGGGAGGAGGAGCTGCCACAACAGCGTCTTCGTCTTGTCCATAACAAATCTCAACCCTAAAACATGAAAACACCAAAAACACCACGAGCATTGCATGAAAAAAGGACGTGCGGGACCTCCAGGGCATTTTCGTGCCCAGATAACTTGTTTCCGTCATTGTTTTACACAATAATGTGGAGCTTTGAGGTTTCAAATATTTTCTTTTGCTTTTGTCTATTTTTCTGAGGTTGAGGGTTGTTTGCGTGTGTCGCTTGGGAGAGAGACAGAGAGAGAGATCTATTGAACAGGAGACGGCCGCGCGAGAACGCGGCGTGTGAGAGAAGCTATGAAGCCCTGGGAGGTCTGTGTAAACCCCAGGGTAGAGAGAGATGGCTAGGTATAAAGAAGAGGAGCGACATTAAAAGACTGGGTCAAGCCCTATTTTCTTCCCCTAGTTTTAGCGGCAGCTTCGGAACGTTTTCCATGCAACCGAAAATGCTTGTTTTCTGGTAGACATTGTACGGAACATATATATGTTACACACGCTATAAATAGATTTCGGTGTCGAGACACGATGCCGTTTTTGGACTTTCTTTTTCTCTTCTTCTTTCTGGACCAAAAACCTCGAAACGGAGTTTGTTGTGATCATCACCTTCTAACTGTTTTGATCTGGCAAAAATCGTCACATAATTTTCATTGGACTAGTTTGCTCACCTCGGATTGCTAACGTGGAATTTCGAACTAATTTTATTTTTACTTTTAGTAATCACAACGTTCTAATTACTAAAATTGAAATAAAATTGGCTTGACGTTCCATGTCAACAATCTGATCGGTCACCAAACTACTCGATCGAGCGAAAACATTCAATCTCTCTTAAGACATACTTCAATTGAATAGTGGTACCATGTCATTATATATAAGGTGGTGCTATTCATATACTCATTTTTACTTCCCATACACTCTTTGTTAATCTTTGTCTTTTGATTTTCTTCAATTCACTTCAATCCAATGGCCGAAAATTGAGAAAGATGTATGAGAGGTAAAGTGGGGTGTGTGGATAGCATCACCCTTATATACTGATGTGTAGATCTAATTACTCAAACCAAAATGTAATAATGTACAGATTTTTGCCTTAATTCCTCAAAATTCCAATACTAACTCAAAGCAATAAAAACCATGTACACACCCCTCCATAGGTTTTTCTATAAAGGAGATATTTCAATTCAGTCATACATAGTACATACTAAACAAAGACAATATGTGAAAGAGTTGAATCTCTGTTGGACACTATGAATCTATGATATGCATTGCACAAAGGGATTGGCATGAAAAATTAGGTTTGTTTTGTTCCATCTTCTTTCTTTTGCAGTATTTTCCTTTTTATTAATTCTATTAAGGGTATGATTAAAATGGAAAATTAGGATTTCACTCCTTTTTGATAATCTTCTTTGACTAAAACCTTATTAGTTTTCAAATTTTTACCAAAGGTCTTTGACTTTGTCCACATCACCATTTAACTTGCTAACTTAACATTATATATTTATTATTTTTTAATAAAACAACCTAAAATTGACTGTTTATGTCCTAAATTTAAGGCAAATAAGTATCATTCTAAATTTAATATGTTCTTAAATGTTACATCATATTTTCTCACGTTCCTTCTGAATCATTTCCATCTATTCTTGTTTCCTTGTCTTCTCCATAGTTCCGACTCCCCTGTGCAGCACCTCCACCCATTTCAGTCATCAATTTTTTCTTCTTTTTAGTTTTTCTTAAACCAATATTTATATTTATTATTTAATATGTGGTTGTCTATACCTATATATCACAGGTACAATTCAGTTTCCCTACATGTATTTCTTTGGGTGCAATGTTCTTTTATTAGTTAAATTTCATTATACATATTTCTATGGGTTCAATGTTTTTGCGTTGTTTTAGTATATGTTCCACGTAATAATATAGGTATAATTTCATTTGGTTGTTACATTTTATGTACCCATATGCGTACAAATCATTATATGTATATTGTTTTTCGTTGTAAAATGTACTAATTTGTCAGTAGATCACTTTTCGTACATTTTCATCTATCTTTTATGAGGATACAGGGAACTTATACAAACTTTTATGGGCACTATATTTGTTGGTATATATCTTCTATATATAAAGCCAAGTTAGCCAACACAAAAGGTGAGTAGTGTTTTTGGTGTCACCACGCTTCAACAAAAATATTTGGACAAAAATGCCCCCAAGACAAAAAAAACTTTAAAGGCATGCCAAAAAAATGCATCAAATAAGGCAGGGGTATTTTTGTCATTTTAACAATGTTTTTTTTAATAATTATTTTTTTAATTAGTGCCTCACAATAGACTAGCAATAATATGATTCAATCAGTTATTTATTTAAAATCATTTTAAGAGGTGTGTAATGCTGGTAATAAAAAAGGTCTTTCGCACGCACGTGGATAATAATGTGAATAAATTAGTTGTCAAATGATTGTTTTTTTGTTTTGGATAAATTACAGAGTACCCCCCCCTCAAGTTTGAGGTCTATTACAACCCCATACAACATCTTTAAAACATTTCACTTTCATACCTCACGTACTATTTATTTCAAAATAATACATTTGTTAGATTTTTCATCCATTGTTCTGTTAAGAGCTGATGTGGTTTCCATATTTGTGCCACATGACAAATTTTTTTTTATGCATTTAAAAAAATTAATTAAGAAAAGTATAAAAAAACTAAATAAATAAAAATCCATCCCTTCCCCTTCCCTACAACCCCCCACCCCTCTCCTTCACTCTCTTCACCTCCCCCAACCATTCCCTTCCCTTTCCCTGCAACCCAAATCCCCACATCCCACCTCCCCCGCAACCCCTACCCCACCTATATTACCTAGGTTTGTTCTAAAACAGATTACCCAGCTTTCCCATCAATTTTCCCTCGTTTTCTCGACAACCAAACAGTAAATAACTCCAAAAAATCAATGGATTCCAACCCCAATTTTCCAGAATCCAAACCTAAGAACAAAAATGTAGAAAATTCAAATTTTTGCAGAAGATTAAGGGGGGTGTATTCAATTAGGATTTTGAGGGATTTTAATTCTTTTAATGAATCTAGGGGTATTCAATCAGGAATTTAAGTGATTCTCTGAAATTCAATGTGTATTCAATCAGGATTTTAAGATAATTTATGAAAATCCTTAGAAATCCGGGTGTATTCAATTAGAATTTTAAAGAAGTTTAAATTCTTGGCATAAGTTTCATGCAATTCATAGTAACAAGTGCCTCGCCCGTGCTTATGATTTTCATAGAACCTAATGAACTTTGCTTGTATCTTTGTTATGCAATTCATGCAGGGAACTTGTGAGGAATGCTTTGGGTTTTTGTATGCAATTCATCCAATTCGATAACTTTAGGAAAATCTGAGGGTTAATTAGTGCAATTCACGGTTAATCTGGGGCGTTGGGAATTCATGGTTTATTGAGAAGCAATTGGAAATTGTTTTGTATGCAAGTGTTGAAGGGAAATTTATGAGTTTCATGTGGGATTTCTATAGTCTAGCATGCATATACATTCAAAATATATATACGAAAATAGCGGAAGCTTGTGAACAAATATATCAAAGCTCTAGACATGCAAATCCCCATCAAGAAGCATAGGTTTATGTAAGATGCATCAAAACAAATTTAATTAAGAACAAAGTTAAGGAGTAGTTTTATACCTCTTGATCTAGATCTAAGACCAAGGATTGACCACCTCCAAATTCTTTGCTCTTTGAAGTCCTTGAGCCTAGCCTTCCTCCTTGCCTCCTCCACTTTGTATAGTATGAGTGCTCCTAGGTTCTCTTAGAGTTTCCAAAGATATGAAAACCTCTAAAGATCCTCACCCACTTTGTAATGAGAAAGATGAAGGAATAACCAAGAGGGTGAGAAGATGAATAGCTAATCCACTCCCTTGGTGGCCGGCCACTTTGTGTATTAGAGAGAGTTTTTCTTTTCTCTTTAGTTGTTTAGAACACACAAAGAAAACCCTAATGTATTTTGTTCTATAAAGTTGCTTTTATAGGCAAAAGAATCAAAACAATTTTTGACCAAACTCTCCCTCAATGGCCGGCCTCTTAGTGTGGGTTTTGGGCTTTGGGCTTTTATTATTTCAAGTCATCCAATGCTTGAATAAAAGCCCAAAAGGTTTAGGCCCAATGGGCCCAATTAAACCCGAACGTTTCTTTAAGCCCAAAACGATCTTTTATCGTTTTATGATTTATTTAGACTTTCTAAATTAATCACCACACTTAATTAATCCTAATTAATTATTTCTATCATCCATTAATTACTCACTACAAGAGTGTATCGGTGAACAATCTTTTAGGTTCTAATTAGCGAGACAGTGAGGTGATTGGCACCAAACCAATTGATTATATTTTAATCCAATCACTTAGTGAATTAAAACTTCATTTCAATTCACCATTCTTCTTTGATGACTACATTTAATCATCTAGAAGAACTCACAAGCTATGAGTGACATCTAAACATATGTCATAGCTACCCAAGCTAATGTAGAAGTTTATTCAGAGAACCTATTCAGTTAGAATTACAATGTAATTCGATCCTTCTCTAATACAATACTCTCAATCACATCATTAGGGTATGGATATATTATGTCAAACCCCTAATGTGATTATTCCTTCTTATATGATTCATTTGAGTCGTATAGGAACGCATTCCTTTTAATACGCTCGATACTTCGGCCGAAGATTCTCGAATCATATCTTAGAGCATTCTTCCTCTCTTACCGAGGATTAGAGATTCCTTGTTGTGCATACACTTGCCTTCATGACTAAGTGGCTTAACCCCAATCATGCCGTGGACACCCTCGAATGGGGAGACTTTGACATAATCAAAGATTAAGTACTTAGCCACAAGACAACGACGATGCCTCAGGTCTAAGGACTACTTACATTATTCCAACCATTAGAGTTACTTGCTTGACATGTGAGTAGACCTCCATGCAAGTACTCTCGTTCGATTGTGTTCAGTGAACTCATTCCCCTAATGAGCACCTACATACTTGTCTTAGTGTCACAACACGAATGGGATGAGACTTTCCATCCTTTCATTTGAAGCAGACACAGTATGTACCAGTCTACGCATTGTCAGTATCCCTCCGACAATCCAATGACTAGGAACCTTTTGGACATTTGGTTATATGAAGAAGGTCTCTGTAATCTAACATCATTAGATTACTTCTTCAATCAATCTATTGTCCATGGATACACTATTTAGGACATATATCGTTCATTGAGATAGTCCTAATTCGTGTTTTTTGCCTTTGATGTATAAGATTCATCCATACATCCATTCATTTGTCCTGAAAGATTTCTTCCAAATATTGACTTTCAGGGCATATTTCCAACACTAACAACTACAACCCTATACTGCCTTTCCACTTCCAGCGCTTCAACCCATCGTCCCCAAAATCCCCCTCCAGTTTCTCCCTTATCAAGTCCACCTTACGCTTCTCCAAAGTAAGCATCTTTTTCCACAATCCCCTTTTCATAATTTCCTATAAAAAAAAGAGAAAAAAAAATTCAACACAAACCGCCGCCAATTTCATCGCTCAAAAAGCCCAGAAATGCCAATTTCATCTGTCCAGGATCTCAGTCTCCAACTTGGTGTCATTTCGAGTTTAAGCCCGGCCAAGATCGCCATTGTGTATTCACTCACAGGTCGGCCCGCTGCTCTAGGATCCGGGTCGATCCAACTCGGAGATCTGTATGCCAAAGAGGAGCAAGAGTTGTTAGTCGAACTGAAAGTACCGGTTTCCGCCACCAGCGTGGCTGCCAAATTTGTGGGGTGGGGGGGTTGCGGGGGAATTGGAGAGTGGGTTTGGTGGGGTGGGAGGGAAAGGAGGAGGCGGCGAGTGTGGCTGGGAGGTGAAAAGGAAGGAGTTGGAGAGAGAAATGAGGGGAGGTGTAGAGAGTGGGGGAGAAGTGCATCGGGGAAGATATGTTTTAGGATTTTTTTTTAAATAATTTTTTTTAAATAATTATTTTTAAATTCATAAAAATTTTTTTTTTTGCCACATGGCACAAATGTGGCATCCACATTAGCTCTTAACGGAACAATTGATGGAAAATCTAACAGAGGTATTATTTTGAAATAAAATAGTACGTGAGGTATGAAAGTGAAATGTTTTAAAGATGTTGTATTGGGTTGTAATAGACCTTAAACCTGAGGGGGTACTATGTAACTTACCTTTTTTTTTAACAAACAATATTATCTACAATAAGGGGGAAGGGGTGGGCTTAGTGACACACCCCGACCGGAATTAAGGCATGTTGGCCGTCACGTAAGGGTGACGGAGTCATGAGCGTAGAGCGGAAATGATAGTGATATAAAAATGTGAGTAATTAAAAACCAAAACTAACTAATTTACACTAGGGGGGGGGGGGGTGGCGGGGGAATGGGGGAGTGGGTTTGGTGGGGTGGGAGGGAAAGGAGGAGGCGGCGGGTGTGGCAGGGAGGTGAAAAGGAAGGAGTTGGAGAGAGAAATGAGGGGAGGTGTAGAGAGTGGGGGAGAAGTGCGTCGGGGAAGATGTGTTTTAGGATTTTTTTTTAAATAATTTTTTTAAATAATTATTTTTAAATTCATAAAAAAAAAAATTTTTGCCACATGGCACAAATGTGGCATCCACATTAGCTCTTAACGGAACAATGGATGGAAAATCTAACAGAGGTATTATTTTGAAATAAAATAGTACGTGAGGTATGAAAGTGAAATGTTTTAAAGACGTTGTATTGGGTTGTAATAGACCTTAAACCTGAGGGGGTACTATGTAACTTACCTTTTTTTTAACAAACAATATTATCTACAATAAGGGGGAAGGGGTGGGCTTAGTGACACACCCCGACCGGAATTAAGGCATGTTGGCCGTCACGTAAGGGTGACGGAGTCATGAGCGTAGAGCGGAAATGATAGTGATATAAAAATGTGAGTAATTAAAAACCAAAACTAACTAATTTACACTAGACAAATATAAAAGTGCGAGTGAAGGTATTTAAGGTGTAGATACACATATTCAGAGCATAGGTAACCTAGATACAGTCCAGCCAGCTAGGTAAGAATTATACAAGGCACGAAAGAAATCCCTATATTATTTGAAGTCTGTCAGAGCCACCATAGAGTCCTCGTAAGTCACCAACACGAACTTCTAACTAGAACCTGGAAGGGCACAGAACAGAAAATGTAAGTGGGCAAAAACAAAGCTTTTCGAAACCATTTCTCTTTCCAAAAGTAATAACCCCTCATCATAAAACCCGTATAATTTCTCAAAAAATAGTAATACATACGTATGTAGAAACCATGCTCAAGAGTAATGAAAACCGAGTATATGCCATGTCAAGTGTCTCAACAATGAAATAAGTAGGCCAGGTTAAATAAATCAATATAAATGATATGTCAGCCTGAGTCACCTAACATGACCTGTACGACTGAACCTATAGCTCAACAAATATACCTGGACGTCCGCAACATCAAGCAACAATATGCATATCTATACTAATGCATACTCTAAAGCATAATGCAATTGACATGGCATTTAAAACGTAAATCCATTTAAACAATTTATGGGAAAATGTAAAGTATATATACGTATATAGAAAACCAAAAGCCCATTCACTGGTATGTAGCAGGGTCGTAACCCCCGAGTCTCACCTGGCAACGCTCGTCCTCCGGAAACGTCTCATCTACATGGGAAACAACTAAATTAACATTAATTCGAAAGTACATAACCAAAACTGTGTAATAACTTCTCATACATTGCTCAATTGGGGTGTTTGAATATACCCTCATGGCCAACTCAACACCACGAGCATCCCCATATTTTTAGAAAAAATTTCCGATGACTCACGTGCTCTTCACGCGCCGACCATGCGCAGGCACGTGCCTGGCACATTGACGGAATCCGTAACGAAATTAGGGAATATTCTGTTAAATAGAAGCATATACCATTATATATACTTGATGTTGTTAGTATATTCTGTCAAAGTTGACGAAATATTCTTCTTTCTTCTCCAATGGTTCACCAGATTCCGGCACTGATGCCGCTGCATTGCCGGTTTCTAGAAAAATCTAAAACTTCAATATCTCTCTCATTTCTCAACCAAAATTCACGAATTTCATATGGATTTGAAGCTCTTGAAGTGTGACATCCCACATCGCCCATGGAAGTGATCCTTAAATGTGTATTCCCATCCCTACCTAGCACGAGGCCTTTTGGGAGCTCACTGGCTTCGGGTTCTGTAGGAACTCCGAAGTTAAGCGAGAAGGATGCCAAAGCACTCCCAGGATGGGTGACCTACTAGGAAGTTTCTCGTGAGTTCCCAAAAACAAAACTGTGAGGGAATGGTAAGCCCAAAGCGGACAACATCGTGCTACGGTGGTGGAGCGGGTCAGGATGTGACAATTTGGTATCAGAGCCAATCCCTGACCGGAAGTGTGCCGACGAGGACGTCGGGCCCCTAAGGTGGGTGGATTGTGACATCCCACATCGCCTAGGGGAGTGATCCTTAAATGTGTATTCCCATCCCTACCTAGCACGAGGCCTTTTGAGAGTTCACTGGCTTCGGGTTTCGTAGGAACTCCGAAGTTAAGCGAGAAGGATGCCA